>JAPYXV010001852.1:0-13698 GCA_028533065.1 Trachops cirrhosus | reverse complement strand
TAAGAGTAGGCATTCAGGAGAGCTGTCTTTAACCAACCGCTGGCTGACTTTCAGTTACCAGTGCAAAACAAAAGTCCCTTGTAGCTAAAACATGTTCTGGGGAATGAAGGTGCCAGTGTTGGTGGGCAGGATAATCTTCACAAGGTCACTAAGCAGCTTTCACCATTGTCTAGGATGAGTTGCCTCAACAAGACAGGAGCTAATATCCCAAAGGTCTTCTGAGATCTATTTACGTCAGCAAAGTTTCAGCTTGCCCAGAACAAAATCTCTCAGATTGTCCTCATAAATTCTGGGTATTTATAGTTTAAATGTCACCTTGCCATAGCTGCTTCTCCACATATTTTTTTTTAAATAAGTCCCCAAAAGTGTACATCATGTTAGGCCACTGATAGAGGATGACGACATCCTGGCAAAATTTAGTTCATACATATATCAAAACAACTTTGCACCTAAAGCTACTTTTTTGTCTTTGTCATTAACAATTGGATTAAAACAATTTCACTTGTCATAAATGAGTGGACTTAAAATCACATCAAACCGATACACAACATCAGCCCCCTAAAAAAATGTACACAGTTGACCCTTGAACAACACAGAATTGAACTGTGTGGATCCATTTACAGGCAGTTTGTTTCCATAAATATACATTTGGTCTTCCTCATCCCCAGGTTTCGCCTCTGCAGATTCAGTTAACAGCAAATCAAAAACAGTATTTTTTTTATCTGAGGTTGGTAATCCATCCATGCAATAGGTCAACTGTATGCATTTACTTATATCATTTTATACAATAGAAAGGACTTGAGTATCCTCAGATTTTGGTATTTGCAGGGGATCTTGGAACTGAGGAATGACTGCAGTTAAGTTTTAGGGGAGTCAAAAGGTATATGAGGATTTTTGACTGTGCAGAGGTCAATGCCTCTAACCCCTATGTTGTTCAAGGGTCAACAGTTTACATAATACAAAGGGAGTGTAGTCATGATTTATGAATTAAAATACAATACATGATACTTTTGTAAACTTTATATTAATTGATTCCCACAGAATGATTTCATTGATTTTTGCTGAATTCTTGTATCCATAGGCAAACTGTAGGTTCAATTGACAACAAATATTTATTGACATTTTAGTTTATATTAATAAGTAAGGTGAGGGTGAAATAAAAAAAGACAAAAGTGGGAACTCTACTCATTCACCAATGCAGTGAGCAAATTTTGCTGAATTGACTAATAAGTTTTTTTGTAATACTAAAAGGGTATTTTCTCAAATATTTTTAGTGCTAGTCACAGTAAACAAGTCCTGATTTGTAGCATTTACGTATTGGTCTGGTATAAATATTTCCTCCATGACTGAATTCAGGTTAATATGAAACCACTAAACGCAGATTTGGGAAGAGATATTCAGTAGCACATAGTTATACAGTACTTTCTCTATTTATATCCCATAAAGCATATAACCTCAAAAGCACATGAAATACTAAAATATACTAAAATAGCTAAAAAGTGATAAATTTTGGTATTTATTTATTTTGCTTTCAACATAGTTTTTAAAATTTAAGTTTATATTATTTAATTTTCAATAATGGATGTTTAATAAATGGCTTGAATATTTCTGAAAATTTAACTTGGCTCTCATGAGTTATTATTAGCTGGTTCCTATAATATAGTTTCAATTTGAACAATTCACCTAAAATGTCATATTGTGTGCTTGAGTGTGATATTGCTATGTTATAGAATTACATGCTTATGATTTTGTAATAAAAGATTTTGCATCAAAAATCAGCAATTAAAAAAGGAGCATTATTTGTGCCAGACCCTGTATTATAAGCATATCTAATTTTACTGCTCTTTACTTTATTGTGCTTCACAGATCTTTCTTTCTTCTTTCTTTCCTTCTTTCATTCTTTTCTTCTTTCTTTCTTTCAACAAATTGAAGGCAATACCTCCCAAAAGCAAAAGGATCACAACCTATTTTATTGTGGTACTCATTTTATTGCTCTAGCCTGGAATCAAACCCACAATATCTCCATATATAACATGACAATAAAAAATCAGAAGAAATATTTTCAAATCTTTACTTAGATACACTGAAAATTAATGATAGATTAGCACTTTTAGTCAGAGCAAATACATTTTAAAGCCATCAATATTTTCCCAAGTATTGATACCACCCCCCTTCAGGGTTGGCTCCTAAGAAAAAACACCAAGTTTTATGTTAATGATCTCAATATAATAAGCAGAACAAAAAGCCAACTTTCCTGTTCTGCATTTTAAAAAGTTTCAGCTGTGTCTACTGATGACTCTCCAGGTGAATTTCATAAGAGGGAACTTGCTCATGAGTTCTAATTATGCCCGATTCCATATTCACCAACAAATTCACAGTTTTACTGAGTAACTTAGGCAAGTCACTTCCTTGTCCTGGAAGTTTCTTAATCTACAAAATGTGAAAGTCCTACCTCACAAGGGTGTAGTAAAGTGTAATGAATTTAAAAAGATTACAAATCCAAAATGCAATTGCACCATTAAAAACAGTAATTAAGAAAATTAGTAGGGAACTAAGACAACTCCTTTGGAACTAAGCCATTAATTTTTAAATAAGGAAAGGAGAAACATAAAGGAGCAGTCTCATTATGATCTGTTATAACCTCTCTTTTGGGAAAAAGGAATCATGCACCAGTTACGCCCTCATGGAGAAAAATAGAGAGGCATGTGACCCTAGCTGGTTTCTATTATGCTAGCATCTGCAATCATTAGGTTCAAGTGGCATTTAAAAAAATTATCTTCTGCAAAAGAGTCCCAAGGAAACAATAATTATCATTTAATGGGATTCACAGTGGCACAATAAATATCACTGCTCTTCCCTACCTGAATGCTGAACCATTTGAGGGAAGGTGGATGAGCACCAAAATACATCTTTATTACTGACCGTGGAGAATGTGGCTTTTATTGGAGGGTAAGTGGGCTTTTGTATAATGAATGTCCCAATAATACTGATTTAACCACCATGATGACAGCAGAAGATCACTACACACTTCTGAACTAGAATGTGACCCTTGATAACTTATATAGAATGGGAGATCCAGACAGGATACATGATTTCCAAGAGAAAGGGAGAGACAAGGGGTCAGCGCCTCTCCCCCAACTTCTAAAATTCACCATCCAGTAAGTCTCTCCTTTTCACTGAGGGATAAATGGATGATGAAGTGCAGAAAGTCCCAGAATGTTACACTAAAGAAGATCTTTCTACAAGGAGGGAAAAACTTCAGCAGTAAAGAAAGCTCATCCTTTCCAAGCCTATCACACAATTATTCAAAATTATTAGGGTAAGAGAGAAGAAAAAGGTCAGACTTGTACATACCCACTCCAGCAAAGAATTTGGGATCAAGGAAAGGACGTTTCCCTTTAGTCCACCTCTAATCAATCCCAGACTCAGTACTATGTGCTCAGACAAGTCGAGCATCTTAAGTGAGGTCCAGCAGGCAGCAGTGGTGTATGGCTAGACTATGTACTCTGACAGAGAGTATACCTTAATAACTTCAATAGCTATAGCTTAGTGGCATCCCGAAATGTTTGAATATTTGTGGACGAAAGTAAAGAAACAAGAAAATAAGGAAAGGAGAAAAGAATTGAAATAAATGAATTCAAACCCTGGCCTGAAGGGGTCCTCCCACCACTCTACACTGCCTAGGTGTGAGTGCTATTACTGGGCTTAATGACTCCTAGAATGTTATTACACTGTTGGAAAGGAGGTACTCTTGAATGATCCTAGTCTTACTCTTAAGAACAGTCAGTCTGTCGGAGGGCAACGTGCTCAGCTTTCCAATCGGCTCAAATATTGTACTGGTGCATGCTAAGAAGTCCCATGGGCCTTCAAACCAGATGGGCAAAACAAAATGAATTGCATCTAATATATAATGGTGTTTATAATCATACTTAAGATCAGCCCTGGCTTGTGTGGCTAATTCAGATGGAGCATCATCTCATAAACTGAAAGGTTGCAGGTTTGATTCCTGGTCAGGGCACATACCTAGGTTGCAGATTCGGTCCCAAGTGGGACACATACGAGAGGCAACCAATCGATATTTGTCTCTCACATTGATGTTTCTCTCCCTCCCTTCCCCTCTCTCTAAAAATCAATATGCATGTCCTCAGTGAGGATTAAGAAAAAGATCAGCATGGACTGTCATAAATAATAGTGCAGCTACAGTTTTCATTAGCATATTTTAGGCATCCTCTCTCAACACAGTACACAAGCCTTGGTTGTTGTCATCTCTTTGCTTTTAAAGATTGTCCTTATAACACTGACATATATTGATATATGGGATAAATTCCTTTAGCTCATTTATCCAAGAGATGATTCCTCATCATGTCCATGACTGGATAAACACACAGTAGATATCATTAAAAAAACACAGACAATCTATTGGTCAAAATATTCAGGTAAGAAGAGAACTCAGTCATGGAGCTCAAGCAATTATTTTGCTTTTCATACTTTCTGGGATTTAGGGGTTCTACTTACAAAGAGAGACTGAGCCCTCAGTATGTATGATGAGCTATTTAAATATTAAAGTAAATTTTCAAAGTGCTTTATAATTGAGAAACAGATAACCAAGTCACCTTCTAAATTTATATATTTAGTAAATGGGAATCTCTCCATCTTTGAAGATTCTCATATAAATGTGCTATGGGACCTGAATTTCAGTCTATTTTATTGGTGACTAATGGGACTACCTTAAACATATGATTACTGTAGGTCTCCATTACTGTATTTTGTTCATAAGGAAGACAGTAATTGGCTTCAAAAGACAGGCTTGGATCAAGGCACCTCTGCATTTATTTTATAGCCTTAAATATCATGATCTATGGTAATGTGTTAAACTTGCAATTTTAGGAAACTGGGGTCCAAGGTAGTTAAGTGGCAAAATTGCTGTTTTCATATACCAGCTGTTCTATACCCATGGCAGCTCCAGGAGCCGTGTTATCTTTTTCTGACATAAAGGGGCACCTGTGTGTACGTCAGCTGAAGGAATATGAAGGATTATGCCTAAATGAAGCTTATCCTCCATTCCAGGCAAGCTAGTCAGTGCAGGAATAGTCGACATTCAGGCCTGCATTTCAATTGTGCCTTCACAACACTTATTCAAAACCTACTTAGTATGTAGATTCTAATTCCTCAGTAGAACTTTCCTATTGCTGCTGTAACGAATTCAAACTTAGTGGTTTAAAACATCACAAATTTTTTATCTACAGTTCCCCAGGTAAGATGTCCTGCATGGATCTCTGCATGAAAATCAAGGCATCGACTGGACTATGTTCTTCTATGAAGGCTCTAGAAGACATCCATTTCCTTGCCCAGAGGCCTCACGCTCTCTCCTTGCCTCATGCTCTCTTCTCCATCTTCAAAGCCAGCCCCACCACAGCTGACTCTTCTTCCATAGTCACACTACCCTCTAGCCACAGCCAGGAAAGTTTCTTCAGTTTAAGTACCCATGTGGTTAGATTGGGTCCACCTGGATAATTGAAATTAATCGCCTCACCTCAAGACACAAGGTTCCCTGTTCTTAGCCACATTAAAAGATGACTTTTACAGCCCTGGCTGGTAAGGCTCAGTGGACTGAGTGTGACCTCCTAAACCAAAAGGGTTGCCGGTTTGATTCCTAGTCAGGGCAGGTGCCTGGGTTCCGTGCCAGATCCCCAGTAGGGGGCGTATGAGAGACAGACATACATTGATGTTTCCCTCCCTTTCTCCCTGTCTTCCCCTCTCTCTAAAAATAAAGAAATAAAGTCTTTAAAACCAAAAGATGGCTTTTACCATTGTATTAGTCAAGGTTCTTCAGAGAAACAGAATCAATTGTGTGTGTGTGTGTGTGTATTGAGAGAGAGATTGAGACTGATTCATTCAAAGGAATGGGTCACAGAATTTTAGAGGCCAGCAAGTCTGAAATCTACAGGATAGGCCAGCAGGCTGTAGACCCAGGAGACAGTTGATGTTGCACCTTGGACCCAAAGGCAGTCTGAAGACAGAATTCCTTTTTCCTTGGGGAACTTCTGTCTTTTTTCTCTTAAGACATTGGATGAGGCCCACCCACTCATAGAAGTTCATCTGTTTTACTCAAAGTTTACTGATTTAAATGTTAATTTCATCTAAAACAATGCCTTCCTAGCAACATCTAGACTGGTGCTTGCTCAAATATCTGGGTCCTGTGGCCTAGCTACATTGACATAGAAAACGAGCCATCAAGCCATGCGAGGTAACATAGTCATGGGTTCCAGGGATTAGAAAAGAGAAATCTCTGGGGGGAAGGAGTATTACCCTGCCTGTCATCTGCTCTGTGACGCTTCCCGTAACTATTCCAGCCCTCACTTACTAAACTGTGCTTTGAACTACATTATTTAGCAATTCATTGATTACCGCCTTTTCAAGTCTGATTGTTTTAAATGAGGTTAGTAATGATAAACTCCCTGAAAGGAGACTTTCTGCTTTGTGTGCTCTGTATTCTCACCCTCTTTCCCCATCCTGTTCACAGTACAAGTGCATGGCAATTAGCATATTTCTTAGGTATTTCTCTAAAACCAAACAGCAACTTTTTTTAGTTTTGAAGACACATTAAGTTATATTCTATATCTCTTTCTAACCCAAATTGAATACCAGAAAGATCAAGTGAACATCTAAAGCAAGATGGGGTACCTACAATACAGCATTCAGGGCTTTCTAGATCCCGCAACCAGCCAATCACCTCAAGTTAAATGAGTATAAGTAACAACTTCCAATAATTATTAGATCAAAGGCAAGAACATCATATTTCTATGATTTAGCAGGATGTAATATACCTTTTTCATAACTACTTTTACATATCATTCTGAAAAAATACTTTTAACAAAAGAATATAAATATTCTTAATACTAGGGACACTATGGTTCAGCATTACATTTTTTATTGCTTTAATGTTGTGCACTGCTGGTTTTTAACATGGCTTAAAGTCAAAGTAGTTTGCAGAAATGAACTCATGAAGAAGTCCTCCCTATTCCCTGCCCATGTTATAATGCTACCCAGAATAAAACGGAAACTTGCTATCAGTGCCCACTGAGGATACTTTGGTCCCTGGAAGCTCAGCTGAAAAAACCTGACTAATATTAAGAATTTTCTAGGTCAGTAATTAATACCATTGAGGTTATTAAATGATTTTCAAAGAATTTACAGCTGAGATAAAAGAGGTAAAACAAGGGAAAAGACCCCATTAATACATGACACACACATGCACACACACACTACTCATAATTGTCCACAGTGAACAAATAATAGAATTGACTTTCTAAGTCACTTAGAAAATAGGAATTCTTAAGATGATATTATTTGCCTGGAGGATTTAGAACCACCATTCAATTTCATCAAAAAGTAATAGAGTTTTCATACAAATAGTCTGAAGAGTATAAAATATATTAAGTAAATAATGCTCACATTTGCTATTGAATTTTGCCCCCTATTCATATATTGAAGCCCTAACCCCCAAAGTGATTGTATGTAGAGACAGGGCATTTAGAAGGTAGTTAAGATTAAATAAGTTTGTAATTTTATCCCATAGGCTTACAGGAAGAGGAAGTTAGAGATTTCTTTCTCTTTCTCTCTGCCACATGAGGACATAGCTCCAGAAAACAGCCATCTGCAAGCCAAAAAGAGCGCTCTCGCAAGAAACCAAGTCCTGCCAGAACCTTGCTATTGGGCTTTCCAGCATCCAAAACTGTGAAAAAAATAAATTTCTGTTATTTAAGGCATTTGGGTTATGGTATATTTTGTAGCAGAATATTTAATTTATACTATGGTTTTAATGGAAATCTAATACAACTAACCACAACAATTTCAGTCTATATACTCTCTCCAACAGAAATAAAGATATCTCTAATCAATAAAACAACAGGTTTTGTTGAAGTTTAAAGGAACCTACATACAAAAAAAATAAATATAGAAAATGACTTTAAACATTTCACAATGAACTCAAAATGGAACAAAGACCCAGATATAAAATGCAAAACTGTAAAACTTTTAGGAGACATTACTGGAGAAAAATGTAGGTATTCTCTATTGTGACTTTTTTAGAAACAACTCCAAAAGCATAATTCATGAAAGAACAAATGGTAAGGTGAACATTATAATTAACTTTTGCTCTGAAAATACACTGTTAAAAGAATGAAAGAGCATGCCACAGACTGAAAGAAAAATTTTTTGTCAAAACGTATCTAGTGACTGTATCCAAATATACAAAAAAGAACTTAAAATCAACAATAAGTAAACAGGCCACCAAATTAAAGTGTGGTTAAAAGATCTGAAGAGACACCTCACCAAAGAAGATACACAGATGGCAAATAAGCAGATGAAAAGATGTTCACCATTGTATGTCATTAGAGAATTACAAATTGAAACGGGATATCACTGTGCACCTATTAGACTGGCTGCAATCCAGAACACTGGCACACCAAATGCTGGTGAGGATATGGAGCAGTAAGACTCTTCTCATTCATTGCTGATGAAATGACTAGAAGACACAATATTTAGATTCTTAAGAAAAAACACCTGTACCTTAAGTGATAACTAAACTGGAGTGAGCTAAGTGAAAGGTTTTCAGAAAAATCAAGCTGTTCTCTACAGAGGCTGAGAAATGCTTCCCACTGTCTGTCTCACTGTATCCTCAGACTGGAAAGAAGTAATCTCTCTGTTCTTTACACAATCTGGGACAGACAGGGATAGAAGTTCCATAAGCCTCTCTCTTTGGAGTAACTGCAAAGTTAAAAATGTCATGTACCATCTCAGAACTCAGAAGGGAGAGGGATGGGGCAAGTACTGTGAAGAATATTGCAAATTCTGTGACTTCTAGTTGTCTATTATTTTTATTTATACCAATAACAATTTTGAGCCCTTTTGTTTATTTGTCTACTTATTCATTTATTCAGAAAATAGCACTGGAATTCCTATGATCTACTGTAGACACTGGCAGTAGGCAGTGATTGGAGTGGACCCAGTCCTTGATCTCAACAAACTGAAATAATTACTAGTTCTTTCAATGAAATCCTGCATATACAGATATCAGTCAGGAATGATCACCCTGTTGACTTCTGGCATCTGCTGTTGGAAATGAAAGATCTGTTTTCTAACTGTTGGTTTTTGAAACGAACCTGTTTATTCTCTCTGGTATCTTCCAGGTTCTGTAGTTTCATTATAACATATACAAATGTGGGTTTGTTTTTATTTATCCTATTCATGGTTTTGTATGCTCCTCCAACTTAGAAAACTATGTCATCGTCTCTTGAAATATTTACGGACCTACACTCTCTCTCTTCCTTTTCAAATGTTCTGAGACATATTGGGGACTTCTCGCTCTATGTACTGTACTTCAGCTGCTTTATCGTGTTTCCTGTTTCTTTTCCTTCTCATGCTGTATTTCCCAGATATTTCTTATATGCATTTGTTCTCTCTCTCGGAATCTAATTTTTTAAATTCACTCTTGTTAAATATTTATTTATAAACATTAATTTTATTTTTAGAGTTTATGCTTCATTTTTATCAATTTGTCTTTTCAATTTCCATCTTCCCTTAAACAATAAGCAATAAAAAATGGACAACATGGGAAGGAAAAGATGGTTCAAAATTAGGTCCAAAACATAGTAATGAATAGTCCCAACACACAAGGTCATCTATTAAGACTTTAGGTTTCATTCTAAGGGTGAAACCAGTATTTTAAGCTGGCACATAATATTTTATTTATGTTTAGAAATATGACCTCTTTGAAATGGGAAAGCAGTGCAGGAAAAGTGACAGGAGCCTATTTCAGAGGTTCGCCAAGCAACTATAGTGGTTGGATTTGATTACAGTAATGAAAATGGAGAGAAGTGAAAAGTTATACTTACCGTATGCTGGCCAGTGCTCATAGCTTTATGCACATTATCACTTTGAATCTTCCCAAGAACTGTTAAGTTATTATTGTTCTAATTTTGCAGATGCAAAAACAGAGACTTAGTGATGCTACAAAACACACTAAATTCATGCAGCTGCTACAGTAGTTTTGACGAAGAACTCTTAGTCTAGTGACTTTGCACAAGAGAAAGAAATAATGAAAAAAAAAACAAATGAATGGGCAAGGTATATTCAGATTGTGATGTGCTATGAAGAAAATATAGCAGGATAATCAAGAAAGATTCATGGCTAGGGTGGTGATAATTTAGCAAATTTTGAGTTGAGCACAGGCTGACAAGAAAGTAGGCATGAGTAAATCTGGGAGAAGGGTCTTTGTGAGGATTCAAGATTGACATTTTTGTAAAACTATCAGCATAATACTCAATGTTAAGAGTTCTTAGCTCCAACCAAGAGCCACTCTTTTAATGTGTGGATTTCTCTCCATGTGTAGTGAGCAATACCCTAGCCCTTTCTATCAATTTCATGTCTTGTTCCCATGTCTCTTAATGACAAATCCCAAAAGAAAAGCCTTTTTCCTTGGCTTTGGGACCAGCAAGACAGGATTGGGGTGGGTGTTTGTAAGTGAGTATCTTGTGAGAAGAGTAAGGGGATTGATAAAGGAGGTCAGATCTCAATCTACAGCCAGGCATGGTGGAGAATTTCTGGAAAGATGACATCAGAAAACTACCATAGTTCTCCCTTATCTGCTGTTTTGCTTTCCATGGTTTCAGTTACCCCTGGCCAACCAATGTCTGAAAATATTAAATGGGAAATTCCAAAAATAAACAATTCATAATGTTTAAATTGTGCATCATTCTGAGAAGTGTGATGAAATTTTACAGTGTCCTGTTCTGTCCTGCACCAGACATGAACCACCCCTTTGTCCAGGGTGTCCACACATATATGTCACGTGGTTGGTATTCACTGAGTAACTGGTCATCAGATTATTATCAGAAAGAGAGAGATAGACCACATTCACACAGCCTTTATTGTAGTATATTGCTATATTTTTAATTTTCATCAGCTATTGTTGTTGATGTTTCACTGTGCCTATTTTATTTATTTATATATTTATTTTTCACTATGCCTAATTTATAAATTAAGCTTTATCATAGATATATATGTATAGGAAAAACGATAGCATATACACAGCTCACTACTAACTGTAGTTTCAGGCATTCACTGGGGGTCTTGGGACACATTCCCTGTGGATAAGGGAAATAATCCCCTGCGGATAAATGGCTGGTTCCTGCCTCCTAAAGGAGCGTGGGGAAACATACAAGGCCTGAGACTGAAGTCTTGACTTTTAACAATATTTCTTGATGAATGCGTGTTCCTTGTGGAATGCACTTCCATCCTAAAAGAGTATAATATTTTAAAAGTAACCACCTGGAGGTCATTATGTTCACTGGACAAAGGAACATGCTTCCAAGGATAACAATTAGCATGTCTACATTACATAGCTTTGCATTTTACCTCAGAAGACTTTGCTTTGAGTCTTGAAGAGCAGTAGGAAGAGGCAGAGTCAGTAATGCGACGTGTGGCCTGATACAAATCTCAATATAACTGTATTTTAAATTTCAGAAAAAAAGCACATGACTATGGAAGTGATATGTTAACATGTAGATGCCAGCACAGGCTCACATGTGCTTGTGCACACACACACACTCACATTCAGGATGTTTCTGTCTGGCAATCATTTATTGACTGATACCACTCAAACTGTGCATTTCCTGGCCTAGTCTTACGGAAATCCTGCAGAAACTGAAAAATCACTTCTTGACTTGATACTTGGCAGGACTCATAAACAGTGTTCATGCACTTGACTGCTATGCTGCAGTCATTTTCACTAGGTGATAAAGCACAAGCATATAGCTGAGAATATCTTATTCAATGTTCTCCACTTATAAAACCAATGTTCTCTCTCATCAATAGCTCTGCGAAAGAGAAAGAAGCTGTCTGGCTATGGCGAATGGAGTCTTTGCTGCAAACTAAAGTCCTGGCACTCTGCCCAGAACTCTACGTACATCTAAAAATCTGCACGGATTCTTTTCCATGTGCCAGATGAGGAATAGTAAGAACTCTAATCACGCTGTATCAATAGCTCACATTCTGAAGTCAAAATGCCTGTTTCAAATCTCTTGCGTGCTTCTTATTTGTCCTATGTACTTCAGAGAGTGATAGAATCACACAAAGTTTCAGCTTCCTTACTGGTAAATGGCTTGAATAATTGAACCCACCCCCATGTAAGAGATGTTGTAAGGATTAAGCGTGGATAACATAGGTAAATGCTTCATAACTGTGGTCAATACCAAAAATTTTCAAAGCACTATCTTAACATGAAACATAGAAGTAATTAAATTATTATTCTGTAATGCTACACTTACTGCTTGATATGGGTATCAGACCCTTGACTAAAATTATTTATAGGGTTGCACCCAATATATATATAAAATTTATAATGTATATAACTATATATAATTTAATGCCATTTGTTTCAATCCAAAAGCTCATAAATAGTCAATTTTAATTGAAACCACATTGTAGATTAAACTACACACTGTTACTAGATGATTATTAACTCAAACATAAATATATATTTAACAAACTGCAAATAGTATTTAATTTGCACTTATATTGATTTTATGTTTCCCCTTTCTTAAATTAGCAGGGCATTTTAGCCACATTTGTGATTATATCTCTCTTCTGGTTTCATTTATATCCTCATCTTTCATTGTTAAATCCGGCATTATTCAAAATAACTCTCCTGTGTATTCAGTGTAGCATTAGAAATTTGAATATCAATTCCTGGGATTCTTTAGTCCCTCCTTCTTCACTACCTGTTATGTACAGTGCCTTAATTTAAGAAAAATTTCCTCTCCTCCAGCATGTTCTCTGAAAAAATGCTGGCTACAAAAGCTTATCCCTTCTTACACAAGATACAACTCAGAAAATGACTGGGCTTTTGCCAAGCACTGCAGTTCTGTCACCACCTCTTGGATTAAAACTTAAGACTCTATAATGTTGACCTTGTGTTATCATGAAAATGGGAAAGATTTTTATTAACAGTGGTTTTTTTTGAAGGGAAAGCTGTTTTCAGGGCGAGAAAAACATCTAGCTAGTTAATATGCTACCTGGAAAGAAAAGTCATCCTCACTCATACATGTAAAGACCACATCAGTTTACATAACCCTTACAGTGTAGCACTGATGGGCACCAACAAGTTTCCTGAGTCTCTAAAAGTTTAAACTCTAAATTGTTCATTATTCACTTTCATTTGTTGTATAGGTTATACTCCCACATATATTATTAATATTGGATCCTCATAATGAGCCTGTGTGTGGGCTGAGCAAGCATCTCCCTTTGGGGACACCAAGGCTTGCGTGATGCCTTGAGGATGATTCCCCTGGTGCCTGGGAGGAGCCAAGATGAGGACTCGGATGCAAGTCCACATCCTGTACATTTCACATGCCCCAGTGCCTTCATCCTGTGTAATCCTCATTGAACGCTAGTCAGTTCATGATTCCTTGTTTATAATCCAGCAAAATAAAGCTCACCACAGGAGAAACTAGTTTTATAATTCTACATTTTTTCTGTCATAACCTAAGCTCCAAATTATACTTAAAGCATTTGGGCACATGGTAAGTAAATTATATTTGCTGTTGTTCTTCCTACATAGCAATGAGTGTAAATAATAAAGCACAAAGCACAAGATTACTACTCTAAAAAAGGACAACTCACCCATCACAGTACTTA
>JAPYXV010001851.1:0-13698 GCA_028533065.1 Trachops cirrhosus | reverse complement strand
GATGGAGCTGGAAAGCATTATGCTAAGCAAAATAAGCCAGGCAATGAAAGACAAATACCATATGATCTCGCCTTTAACAGGAACCTAAACAACAAAACAAAGAAACAAGTAAAATATAACAAAGGACACTGAAATAGAGGACCGGATGTCAGTGACCAGAGGGGAGAGGGGAGGGAATTTCAGGGGAGAAGAGAAGGGTTTACAGGAACAAATATAGAGGACACATGGACAAAACTACGGGGCTTGGAAATGGAAGGGAGGTCGGGAGGGATGGGTGGGTGGGCTGGAATGGGATTAAAAGATAGAAATTGTACCGAATAATCTAAAATAAAAAATAAATAAATTAAAAGAAAATGAATTTGATAAGGTACAGCACCCATTTATGATAAAAACACTCAGCAAAGTGGGAAGAGAGGAAGCATTCCTCAACATAATAAAGACCATATAGGAGAGACCTACCACCAACATCATACTAAATGAACAAAAACTAAAAACTTTCCCACTAAGATCAGGAATAAGACAAGGTTGTCCACTTCCACCACTCCTATTCAACATAGTATTGGAAGTTCTAGCCACAGCAATCAGGCAAGACAGGGAAATAAACGGTATCCAAATTAAAAGACAGAAAACAAAACTATCATTGTTTGCAGATGACATGACAGTGTACATAGAAAACCCTATAGACTCCACCAAAAAACTACTGCACCTAATAGATGAATTTGGGAGAACAGTGCAATACATAGTCAATACCTAGAAATCAAAGGCTTTTTTTGTATACCAATAACAAAATATCAGAAACAGAAATCAGGAAAAAAAATCACATTTGATATAGCAACAAGAAAAATAAAATACCTGGGAATAAACCTAACCAAGTAGGTAAAAGACCTCTACTCATAAAACTACACAACACTGAGGAAACAAATTAAGGAAGACACAAACAAATAGAAACATGTACTGTGTTCATGGATTGGAGGAATTAACATCATCAAAATGTCCATACTACCCAAAGCAATTTATAGATTCAATGCAATCGCTATTAAAGTACCAGTGGCATATTTCACAGATACCGAACAAACACTTTAAAAATTTATATGGAACCATAAATGACCCCAAATAGCTTCAGCAGTTTTGAGAAAGATGAGCAAAGTAGGAGGAAACACAATACCTGATCTCAAACTGGATTATAAGGCCATTGTGATCAAACAGCCTGGTACTGGCATAAGAACAGACACATGGACCAATGGAACAGAACAGAGAATGCAGAAATAAACCCAAGTCTCTATGGTCAATTAATATATGACAAATGGGACAGCAGCATTAAATGGACAAAAGATAGCCTCTTGAATAAATGGTGTTGGGGGAATTGGACAACTACATGCAAAAAAGTGAAACTTGACCACCAACTTACACCATACACAATATAAATTCAAGGTGAATAAGTATTTAAATATAAGTCTTGACACCATTAAAGTCCTAGAGGAGAACATAGGCAGGAAAATCTCAGAATTTCCATGCAGCAATATTTTCACTGATATGTCACCTAGAGCAAGGAACTTAAAGGACAGAATAAAGAAATGGGATCTCATCAAAATAAAAAGCTTCTTCATAGCTAAAAAAAAAAAAAAAAAAAAAAAAAACAGCAGTACAATGAAAAGACAACCAACCATATGGGAAAACATATTTGCCAATGATACCTCAGACAAGGGTTTAAACTCCAAAAGATATAAAGAACTCACACAACTCCACTCTAAGAAGAGAGACAACCCAATTAAAAAATGGGCAAATGACTTCAACAGTTCTCCAGAGAGGGCATACAGAGGGTCCAGAGACATATGAAAAAATGCTCAGTATCAGTAGCCATCAGAGAGATGCAAATTGAAACCACAGTGAGATATCACTTCACACCAGTAAAATGGCCATCATAAACTAAGCAACAAACAACAAATGTTGGAGAGGTTGTGAAGAAAAGGGAACCCTAGTGTACTGTTGGTGGGATTGCAGACTGGTGCAGTCACTGAGGAAAACAATATGGAATTTCCTCAGAAAACCAAAAATGGAAATGCCTTTTGACCCAGCAAATCCACTGCTACAATTATATCCTAAGAACACTGAAACACCAACCCAAAAGAACCTATACACCCCAATGTTCATAGCAGCACAATTTACAATAGCCAAGTACTAGAAGCAACCCAAGTGCCCTTCAGTAAATGAATGGATCAGAAAACGCTGGGACATATACACAGCGAAATTCTATGCAGCAGAAAGAAAGAATGAGCTCCTAGCCCTTGCAACAGTATGGATGGTACTGGAGACCATTATGCTAAGTGAAATAAGCCAGGCGATGAAAGACAAATATCATATGATCTTACCATTAACAGGAATCTAATCAGCAAAAGGAAGAAGCAAGCAAAGTATAGCCAAAGACAATGAAATTGACAATAGGCTGACAGTGATCAGAAGCAAGAGGGAAGAGAGTAAAGGAGAAAAGTGGTGAAGGGTTTACAGGAACAATTATAAAGGACATATATGGACAACAACAAGGGGTGGTAGAAGTGGGGGAGGGAGGCAGGGAGGGCTGGGGTAGTGTGGAGGGTTGGGGGAGAAAAGCAGAAATCTATACTTAAAAAAAATTAAAAAAGAAAATTTAAAAATAATATGTTGAAGCAGGAAAAAAGTGTTATTAATAGGCATGTAGATTTTTTTCATTTTATTATTCATATTTATGTACTTTATAATTTTTCCTTCCTTTTCAGAAAGAAAGAAAATTGTCTTTTCAGAAAATTGTCTTTTTCACTGTTCTTACTTGCTGGTAATGAACTCCTTTAGCTCTTTTTATGTTTTATCTTTCAATATGGAAAGCTCTTTATCTTTCCATCATTTTAAAATGACAACCTTGCTATGTAGATATTTCTTGGTTGTAGGTCCTTGCTTTTTATTACTTTGTGTATTTCATGCCAAACTCTTTTTTCCTGAAACGTTTCTGTTGAGAAATCAGCTGAAAGTCTTATGAGCACTCTCTTACAGGTAACTAACTTCCATTTTCTTTCTTCTTTTAAGAATCTATCTTTAGGATGGTGGCAAAGTAGGTAGAAACTTAGCCCACTTGCTTATGTACCAAACTGGGACACATAGTTGATTTCCAAAAAACAAAATGAACAACCAACAGAATCTTAGCTGATTGTCTTTTTCACTGTTCTTACTTGCTGGTAATGAACTCCTTTAGCTCTTTTTATGTTTTATCTTTCAATATGGAAAGCTCTTTATCTTAGCTGATTCTGTTGGTTGTTCAACAGAGGCTGATTTGAAGTTTGGAAGCCAAATTGTACAGAGGACACTTCAAAACAAGTAGTAAGGAGGTTTTATATGCATTTGGGGAAAGTCCCTGGGCTGGGCATGGCTCCAGAACCATGGCTGCTGTGGTGACAACATGGGAGGAGAGTCAGTGATAGCAGCCTAGAGGCTGCCTCCCTTCCCTCAGCAGGCAAATCACAGAACTGCACCAGGAGTGACTTGACTGTGTAAAGTCCCCAGGGAAAAATAGCACACATACACACAGCTGGCAGCACACCCAAGGTGGTGTGACAGTCACCAGTCAGGACTTCAGGGGGGCGGATCCTGGTAACACCTTGAGACAGGAGAAGCAGTGGGCAGTAACTGTCCATGAGTGAGATAGACTCAGAGACTTGGAGTGTATGGAAAGCTGGGCAGTGGCTTGGAGCTGCAGTTACACCCGCAGAGACTTTTTTCAAAGGGGAACTGAGGCATGCTGGGCAGGGACTTCATGTGCACCATTTCCCAGTCAACAAGAAAGGAGGGTTGTAGGCATGATTTGCTCCCACTCAGCACACCTCACAAATTGAGCAAAGGAATGCAAAATGGGGTGATTTATCAGTGCCAGCCCAGAGCAACTGTGCAGAGTGGAGAGTGTGGGCCACAGAATACTCTGAGGGCACTGGGCTGAAAACTGGGCACCTATGATTATTGCAACCCAGACTGAGCCCCCTTCCTTGGCAGCACAACCAGAAGGGAAAACTGAGCCCAACCCTCCATTGCCTGCAGGAGCTGGGAAGACCTGCAAAACTGGCTGAGCAGGCTTACAACCAGCAGGGGCTCCCCCCTCCCCTGCCCCACCAAGAATAAGACAGCAAGGGTAATGCCTAAAAGGACCCATTTTGACTTTCCCACAGAGAGACAAAGTACACTTGGTACTGTGGCACTATTTTAATGAGGCCATCAAAACAGGAAGGTAAGAAAGGGTACAACAAAGGGATTTCAGGGCACCACGTAGATTTAACTCACACACAAAGCTACAGACTACACCAAGCAGGACAGAGCTAACACTCTTACACAGATTTCCCCCTGCTCCCCATGAAATGGGTAGCTATTTAAGCAGAAATGAAGCATTATTGGAAATAAACTGCAACAGACTTAAGATGGGAGGTATAGAGGCAGGGGAAGGCACCCACAATTTTCCTGGAAGACTGAACAGTGCCTCCTAGACAAGACACAGAGACTTAACCATCTCAATCACAACAAAAACTCCCTCTAGAAGCAGAGGAAGGAGATACAGATGGTGTGGTGCAGCCAAAAGTTGGACCTACCCGTGACATGGAGCTGAGACAAAACCAGACACGGATCCAGAAAGAAGTCAGAAGGTGAACATCAAGAGCTGAAACAAATTTCACCTTCATTTTCACCGCTTGTGTTTTTTTTTTAAATTTCTCTTTCTTGTTTTCTTTTGTTTTTGTTTTTTGTTTGTTGTTTGTTTTTGTTTTACTTAGTTTGTTTTTTTCTTTTTTTCTCCCTTTCATATTGCATTTTAATGTTTCTACTTTCACTTCACTGATATTTCAAATAACTCTCTATACTTGGTCTTTTACATTTTATTTTTTATTCAGATTACATATATTTTTTCATATTATTGTTATTCCAAATTGCACACAGCACCTGTCCCTAGTCTTAATCCATTTCACTGTTTTCCTGAGCTTTCTTACTGTTGCTGAAAACTTCATTTTCTCTCACATTATATCATGTTCCTATCCCTTACTCATACCATTTCTCATCCATCTAGCATCATATAAGTACTCTTCTTTCTTAAGTCAGCTCACATTCTTCTTCTGCTCTTATAAGCATCTTATTTCCTTTCTAACTTTTGTAAACAGTGACCAGTTGGGTGAAATACCAGGGTAATTGTTCTACTTCTCCAATGGAACTCATTTGTTTGCTATTTATTTGTATTCTAAATCCTATAGGATACTTTTGCCTTGTCTTTCTCCATTTTGCCTTGCCCCTGCTCCTGATCAGTTGAGTGAGGAATTTTATTTCATTTTTACCTCTCTGAACCTGGGATTTACTCCTTTCTCAATTTAGTATGCTTCACCCATTCTCTCAAAATTATTTTTCTTTACTGTAGACATCTGATAATCACTCTTTGTTTTTGTACAATATTCTTATTCCTATTCCACCTTTATTAAACTTCATTCAGTGGTCATTGCTATTGACCATTCTGTGATTTTTCTGCTATTTTGCTCCTGTTGGCCTCATATTGTTGAGGACCACTCTGTGTGGTTTCAGAGACTGCAGCCCCGAGAGAACAGGCTCTGAAAGGGGCTAGTAAGTCTTCCTGGAAAATCAGGTAACACAGGTGGCAGACATGACCCAACTCAAAAACCAAGGGTTCATGTGGGAATTAGGCCTGATAAATACAATGTACCCTTTGAAGCTTGCTTTGCTTTGGTATAGCCCTGTTGACATAAACCAGACAATTAAGTTCAAAGCATAAGGAGTGAACTCCTTGCATCATGAAATATGCCTTTACAACCATCTGGCATCAGCATGTCTCACAGACTCTGACCTATAACAAATTTCTGTGTTTCTTCAGTTGTTACCTGTAAGATAATACTTGTTTTCTACAACTGTAACCTTTTGGACATTAATAAGCTATGTGTGTGTGCTGTAATCCCCTGCACATTCCAACCATAATAAAAGCTATTTTGGAGAAGGGCTCAGGGCATTCCCTACTAGGGGGAATCACCACCCTCTTTCCCACCAGAACAACAAGATTGTGTCTGGGATGACTTATTTCTCACCTGCAGTGGCCAGGAAGAGCTCTGCTGGATGCAGTTCCTCCCACATCTGGCTTCCCAAATAGGAACAGAGACTATGAGCCTTTGCCGTGGACAGGCTCACCTAGACAGATAATATTTGGTGCCTTTCATCCCACCTAAGGGACAGCATCTCCAAGAGGTTTTTGGTTATGCCGCCAGTGTGTCTAAGATAGAGGAAAGGGGATTTCTTCCAGGACCACCTCCCTTGTGGCTATTTTGTGCTAGATAAGCAGAGCTTGGGTTGTTTGCTTTCTTATCTTTTGGGAAACTTAGTTTGATCTTTGTTGTTTTGTATAATCCTAGAATCTTCTGCCTCTGCTGTTTGGGCTGTGCCATTTGGGCCTTTAAAGGTTATTCACTGTACTGGTTGGTGTGTGATAGTGACTCTGCTATTTGGGATTTTGTGTATTTGTGGTACCAGTTGATTTCAGATAATGTCTCTGCTATTTGGGCTTCACACCATTTAGATCTTGTCAGGGTCATTTGTAGTACCAAGTGGTGTGAGATAAGATTCTAAAGCTAGTGTCTCACTCCCTCCTCTTAAAGGATTTAATTTGAAAATACTACTATTCTTGAATTTTGTCTTTGCTTCAGGTTTTGTTTTTGTCTGTGTTTTGAAAGTAACAGCTCAGTCTCAGTCTCGAAATGTTTTGCCAAACCTCTGGTAGATGGAATGAGATCTCTAATGTTGTTACTTCATAAGAATTCTAATCAGAAAGAATTTAAATCGATTGTTTAAGGAGGGAAAAGGATCTCTTTCCCCTCTCGGACAGTAAAAAGCTCAGGAAGAAAAACAATGAGAAAAATGTGTCTTTTAAACATTCTGAATCCTCCTTCTGGAAGCCCAGGAGTTTCTCCAGCCCTGGGAACAGGTTGTACCATGCCTGGTGTCTCCCCCCATTAGTGTAAGATAAGGGAAGGGGGATTGCACAAGCAGCACTTGTGACCAACCACATTTATCTCATTCCCTAGCAATTAGTCAGAAGAGGCTAACAGAACCAGCTAGGCAGAGCAAAGGTGAGGGAGGATGAAACCAAAAGTAAACAACTATCCCAGCTGCCAACATGGGCTCAGGACTTTCCAATGAGCAGAAGATGTATTCTCAACTGCTTCAGTAGCTTCTTCAGGATGCAGGATGTCAGGTTAAGAAATGGGATTTAACTAAATTATTAAGACAGTGAAGAGCTACTGTCCATGGTTCCCAGATAAAGGCTCTTTAGATTTAGAAGTATGGGTAGAAGTAGGAAAGAAATTGAAATGGTACCAGGAGAATGGGACCTTAATAGGACATCAGAATTTGTTGACCTGGAGCCTAGTTAGAACAGCTCTTGTCCCTATTCATACTAGTAGTCCTCATGGTCAGGAAAGCCTAGACAAAAAGGTAGGGACCTACGGGATGATGGCAGGAATAGTTGCTGAACCTAATAACAAAAATCTGCCACCACAAACAGAAAAGAAGCCTAGCCCAGAAATATCAGGAGGCCTGTCTTTCCAAGCAAAGGAAAAAGGTGGCACCTTTAAATCTCAGGCCATTTTTCATCCACTGCAAACAGAAGAAGGAGGTGGCTGTCCTGGCTGCTCCAGGATTTATCTCCAGTATTTACCTCCGCCCCCTCCCCCCAGCCCTCCTCCTCCATTAGATCTGCCTCTGGTCCCTAGCCAGACCACCACAGCTATGTCTCTGAGAGGCTGCAAAAGCAGGAGACTGGAACGCTCTGTCTGCTGTCCCCATTATCACTAAACACCACAGGTGGCCATGCATGAGCCTTTGCCTTTTGAGATATACAAAGACTTAAAAAAGAGTATTAAACACAATGGGCTTCAGTGGCCCTACACTCTGGGGCTATTATCAGCCATCACTGAAGGATATCAGATGGCTTCTTGTGATTGGCTTGCCTTAGCTCGAACTGTGCTCACACCCACCCAATTTTCCGTATGACATTCAGAATATTTGGAACACTGCCGCCACCAAGCAGCTGAAAATAACAGCAGCAGAAATCCAGTCCAGTTTAACATGCTTCTCGGGACTGGTGAATATGAATCCGCTGAAGAGCAAGTGAAAATGGACCCTCAAGCTTTCTCTCAATGCTCCCTGGCTGCTTTCCATGCCCTAAAGATGGTCCTGGACTCCTTCCTTAATATTCAGCAAGGAACCACAGAAGCTTATTTAGATTTTATTGATAAACTACAAGGTGCAATTCGAAAACAGGTTGAGAGTCAGGAAGCAGCTGAGACCCTTTTATTACAATTGGCTTATGAAAATGTAAATAACGATTGTAATGCTGTACTTAATCCTGTCAAACTAACCACCACAGATATTAGTCAATTTATCAAGGTTTGCCAGAATGTGGGCATGGAACAACATCGAGTCATGGTGCTAGCAGCTGCCATAAAATGGGAAAATAAATGCTTTAATTGTAGCAGACTGGAGCACACCCATCAGGAGTGCCAGAACAGACAACAGAATAGTCTAAAGAATCCACCCAGTAAAGACTGCCCATGTTGTGGCAAGGGTAAACACTGAGCAAGACAGTGTAGGTACCAATATGATAAAAATGTCAAACTGCTCCCACCTCAGGGAAACAGGCTGAGGGGCGCATACTCCAGTGCCCTTGAAGTCCAACAGGAGTTATTCCCACAGCAGCAATCAACTGCTTGGGGCTCAGGAACCTGGTGAGTCACCGATCTCCACACCACCACAAGGGGGAGTGCAAGATTAGACTTGTTCACTACCTAAAAGCTCATCTTAAAAAACAGGATAAAATCCTCATAGTTCCTACAGGGGTATGGGGACCATTGCCAGAGGGCACTGTTGGATTGATTTTAGGAAGATCTAGCATTACTGCTGAAGAGATTTTAGTCCACCCCAGAGTAGTTGATTCTGATTATCATGAAGAAAGCAAAATTTTGATCAGAGCCTTTGGATATCATGTCATTCCTGCCCAAACTCATATAGCCCAACTTCTTCTTTCCTATACAGTACCAAATATTCAAAATATTAAGAGAGGGAAAGGAGTCTTCAGTAGTACTATAATCAATCTGTTTTTTGGACCACCTCCATTAAATTAAATAAACCTCTTTTAGGTTTATTTAACCTAAATAACCTTTTATATTTAACCTTTAATAACTATCAAAGACAGAACCTTCCATAGCCATCTATGGGTGGAGATGTCTCTGTAATTTCTAGCCCATATTGGCCTCCAAATTGGTTGCTAACAGAGGCCAACATATCCATAACTGGCATAGGAGGCAATTCTCAGCCATGAAAAAGTGTCTGGTCCCTTAGGTGCTATGGTCCTGATGGACAGGTAGGGCAAATTTAACCCTTTGTCCTTCCAGCCCCACTTAATATTTGGGGATGAGACCTTCTTACTCAGATGTAAATGAAAATCACCCTCCTACCTTTTCACTAGTGGCCACTGTTCAAATATCTCCTCTACCCCTCACATGGTTTTCAGATACACCTGTGTGGGTTGATCAGTGGCCACTAAAAGAGGAGAGGTTAGAAAAAAAACATAAATTAGTAAAACAACAATTAGAAGCAGGGCATATTGAACCATCTAGCATTCTGTGGAATACTCTGATTTTTGTAGTTCCTAAAAATCAGGGAAATGGAGGCTTATACATGATCTTAGAAAAATCAATGAGATACTTCAATGAATAGGGGCTCTCCAACCTGGATTCCCAAATCCAGCCTGCATCCCTAAGGATTGGCCACTTCTAGTCATTGTCTTAGAAAGTTGCCTTTTTACAATTCCCTTGGCTGAAAAGGACAGAGAGCAATTTGCTTTCTCTGTCCTGCTTCCTAACAACTCTCAACCATTGCAGAGATTCCACTGGAAAGTTCTGCCTCGAGTCATGTTAAATAGCTCAACTATCTGCCAGCATTTTGTCCACCAAACCTTACAGCCTCTCTGGGAAAGGTTCTCTAATCCTATAATATATCACTATATGGATGATATTCTAGTTGCTGCCCCATCTTCTGAGAGGCTAGCTCAGACCTATTCTTACTTAAAAGAAGCTGTATCTAATGCAGGCTTAATTATCACCTCTGAAAAGGTCCAATAATCTGGACCATGGAAATACCCGGGACACATTCTCTTTCACTGGACAATTTAGCCTCAAACACTCCAAATTAATCCCCCAAAATGTCCAACCCTTAATAACCTCCAGCAACAATAGTGACCTCTAACACCCAACAGGGTGTTATTAACTGGATTCAACCCAACCTAGGAATTACCACCCATCATCTTACTCATTTATTCAATACCCTAACAGGAGATTCCAATCTAATTTTCTCCAGAATTTTATCCCCCCATGCTCTCCAAGAACTAGACCTTGTCAATCAACATATTATTAAAAGACAGCTCACAATAGTTGACCGCCAATTTCCTATCAGGCTATTCTGCTTTCCAACTCTAGATACCCCCACAGGATTAAGTGGTCAACTACTACCTCAGTTAGGCATGATAGAATGGTTATTTCTCTCTCATGAGCCTCAACATACTATTAACATTTATATTATAGCTCTATGCCAGCTCATTAGTAAAGGATGTGAGAGAACTCAACAACTTTTTGGCCATGATCCAGCCATCATTCACTTCCTGCTTACCTAAACCTATTTACAACAGCTGTCCAGTAAGTCTCTAGAACTTCAATGTGCTATGCTATCACAGATTTTGTTGGCAAAATAGAAATTAGCCTACCCTAAGATAAATTATTATACATCCCAATTCTCAATATTTGTTTTAAAGAAAAAACTAGTAAGACCCCTATCCCCAAAGCAAGGACTGTCTTTATAGAGGGCTCATGGAAAACAGGGAAAGCCACCATCACCTGGCAAGAAAATGAGGAATAGAAACACTGTATTTCTTATAGTCATATTTCCATTCAATGGGCCAAGTTCTCAGGAGCCATTATGGCTCTCTAACAGTGGCCTCACAAGCCCTCAAATCTGGTTTGTGACTCTGATTATACTGTATATACTCTCCTTCATATAGACCAGGCTCTCCTTAAGGGGTCCATTGACCCTCCTCTACTCAGTCTCTTTTTAACCTTGCAAACTTTGTTAGATAAAAGGGAACATATTCTGTTTGATATTCATATGTGTTCCTATACAGGCCTTTCTGGTCCTGTGTCTGAAGGTAATGCCTGAGCTGATGCTCTAGTAAGCATAGTAGATACCTTTCAAAAGGCTGTTGCCTCCCATCAATTTTTTCATCAAAATAATCAGGCACTTGGCAAGGAGTTCAAACTCCCACGTTCTCAGGCCAAACAAATAATTAAAAAATGTCCAGATTGCCAGGTTTTAGGTAAGGCATTGTCCTCTATTGGAATAAATCCCAGAGGCTTAGAGCCACAAATAATCTGGCAAACTAATGTCACCCATTATCCTCCTTATGGGAAGTTTAAATTTATTCATGTCTCTATTGATACTTTCTCCAAAGCATTACACACTTCTGCCCTTATGGTGAATCAGCTAAGAACATTCATTGTTCTTAGCCTCATTGGTTTGAGGCTTTTAGCCATCTGGACCATCCACAATGAGTTAAAACTGATAATGGACCAGGGTATACAGCCCTATCCTCTCAAGATTTTCTACAAAGATGGGTAATTCAACACAAAACAGTCATCCCTTATAACCCCACAGGCCAATCAATTATTGAATATGTCCATAATACTTTTAAAACTCTTCTTAACAAGCAAAAAAAAAAAGGGGGGAGCCAGGAAACCTCTCCCAGAAATCTGATAATGCTGGCCATGTATACTTACAATTTTCTTAACTGTGATAATTCTCTTAACACACCAATAGAGAAACAAGTCAATCAACAAAAGGTAGATAACAAGGGGCCCTATCCCTTAGTATTGTACAGAGATCCCTTGGAAGAAGGGAGATGGAAGGGGCCAATTGAACTGTTAACATGGGGAAGAGAATATGCTTTTGTTTCAGTCCCTACAGGTCCTTTATGGCTACCCGCCAAAAGAGTGAAACCCTACCATGGGAGACCAATCCCAGCAACCCTTGTGAATAACTTAGACCAAGAGGATCCAATGTCTCAAGGACCTGACCAACCAGCTGTCCCGGATGGCCATGACCCAGTGTTGATGTTGGATCTGAGCCCTTCACCAGAATTGAGGAAAGCAGGCTATGGGGACCACTCCACCACCTGAACCCAAAGGAATAATGTGGGGAGATTTAAAAACCCTTAATAGCAAGGCTGAGAGATCATGAAGGATGTAGGGTTTCCAGACAAACAAATCTGGCTGCCAGTTATTGTTACCTGTGAATGGGAAGATCCAGGAGGCCTGGCCACCCTCAACCATGCTTTCTCTCAAGTGAGGGTGTAGAACTTCTTAGGAACTCTCATTACTTGTATTGTTTCTGCTATAATTGTAGCTGCCTCTGCTGCAGCAGCTGCCACTGCTCTGGCTGAGTCCATCCAGACTACTCATGTTGATTCCCTCCTCACCAATACAACTGAAGAAAAGATCCAACAAACATATATTGACCAGGAGATCCTTGTCAGACTTGCAGCCATAGAGTCTGCAGTAATATGGCTCGGAGAACAGCAGGATGCTCTTGTCACTCGCCAACAACTAACTTACTTGTGATCCACACTTCTCTAAGCTGTGTGTCACCGCCCTGAAGTGGAACTCCAGTCAGCACTCACGGGAGGAGGTACAACATTGCCTGTGAGGGACCTTTTCCTCCAATCTCAAGGGATAAATTGATCAACTCCAGCTTGAACTACATCAACAACTTCAGGACAGTAAGTGACTCACTGGGCAGGAGATTTTTCAGACCTTGCATGACAACTTGCAGGTAGCTCAATCCAAAGACTTGCTTTGAAGGACTAAAGTTACATGTCTGGGTCATGGGGGCTATAGGATGACTCATAATCATTGTGGTCTTTTGTGCCTTCAAACAAATATACAAATTATTTTCCAGGGATCATACACATGAAGAACAATTAGCAGACTTGGACTTACCACCATGTCTGCCATAAGAAACAAAAAATTAGGGAGATGTTGGGAGCTACCCTGCCTGGTTTTAGGAAAGGGGACTGTAGCCTCATTAATGGACAAGAGTCCCATGGCTAGGGCTGAGTGAAAAGGCCTTGGGGCCATGAGTGGTAAGGAGACAGAACCTATCCTCCTGGCAGAAGCACAGCACATGCCTCCCTCACTTCACCTTGCTTGGCATGGGCAGATGACTGGTTAGCCAATGAAGGGTAAGATTCCTCAGGGGAGGAACAACCCGAGACAGGCACAATTGTAAAGGGACAATCAGGGAAGGACTTAGAGGACTATAGAGAAAGGGCAGAAAAGCCCTTACCCTTCAGCTTTGTCATAGCCTGAGTCCTCATTCTATTTGTAAAAAGTCTGCTAATCTCTTTTTTTTTAATTTTTATTTTAGTTTATTCAGTACAGTTTCTATCCTTTATTCCCATTCCAGCCCACCCACCCATTCCTCCCCTCCTCCCTCCCCTTTCCAACACCCCTAGTTTTGTCCATGTGTCCTCTATATTTGTTCCTGTAAACCCTTCCCTTCTCCCCTGAAATTCCCTCCCCTCTCCCCTCTGGTCACTGA
>JAPYXV010001850.1:0-13699 GCA_028533065.1 Trachops cirrhosus | reverse complement strand
TCTTTATAAAGCTAATAAAATCAAGTCCACCCCTAAAACAAACATGCACACAATATTATACCACCCCCATATATAATTGTTAACCATGAGCTCACCGGCATTGAAAACTGTAATGAGTGAATAATGACGACACTGACTGACATTTTGCCCCGCATGTTTTCTCCGCAGTGGGCCGCTTTTTTGAGCTCAACAACGTGCTTCTTCTGACTCCCTTTTTACTTGTTGAGCTGTTTCTTCTCAAGTAGGAATGCTACAGTAACAAGCTGGCCTTCCGTGCCTCCCGTTTCATAAATGACAAGGCTTCTAATGTTCTTTGTCTGACGTAAGCTCTGTTATGGTTGGTCCCCTGGCTGAATGAACACCTCTCACCTGTCTCTGAGTGAAAATACATACCCAAGACCTTGTTTTTTTACTAAAATCTACGTCCATCAAGATTCACATAGTTTGTGCTAGAGAATAGTTCCAAAACCAAGAAACCAAATAATCAAAAATGAAATTTTGACAGGAAATACGTGCCCAAAATAGCGCTAGAATCACATTCACCTCAGGGTAGCACACCATAAGTGAGGAAGAGGGGAATTTGAAGCCCAACAACCTTGAGTGGTATTCAATCAGCAAAATAATCTAGTTCATTGTTATTTCCTTCTTTATTTACCTTCAAATTCGTACTGCCTATGTTAAAATTGTGGCTAAAATTTTAGACCAGGACATATGATCACACGCTTCATTAAGGGGCAGGGATGGTCCCATTTTACTCAAAATCCATAGCTCAGACAATAAAAGGGAACAGATTTCTACACAATGGAAAGAATAGCTTCTAAGTAGGGTAAGGTCACTTGCCAGTCTGAAGTGATGCATGTGGAGAAGGCATTGCATTGGAAAGATCTGGCTGCAGGATTGCCTTCAACAAAGAAAGCAAGTACATAATAAACATACAGAATCTAGATGAGGAATGAATACAGGATTTTCAAATGAATGTGGTACATATACAAATTAGTTCTTGAGGAGAAGCCATGTATATTTATTTTCAAATTTAAAGAGAGCTCTTTTATGGTATCATGTTGATTATGAACTATGTCAAAGAAACAGTAAATGACAGAATAAAACCACATTTTGCCATTCTAACAGTGGTGTATGCATCTCTATTTTCCATATCCTTATCAACCAGGTAGTAACACATTTAAGTTTTTCCCTAACCTGATGAGTATCAAATTATATTTCATATTAATTTCCTTTTCAAGGATAATAGATCTTTTGTATTCACTGTACTGTTTATTTGGTCTTCCACTAATTATCTGTTTGTGTCCTTTGCCATTGTTTTGATTGTATTGTGGGTCTAGTTTTTATTTTCTTCTATGTATTACTATTTTTTAATAATTTTATTTATTTTTTAAAATTTTAATTGTTCAAGTACAGTTTTCTGCCTTTTACTCCCATCCCAGCCCACCCCCCAGCTCTCCCCACCTCATCTCCCGTTTCCAGCTCCCCCTTGATTTTGTCCATGTGTTCTTTTTACTTGTTCCCGTTATGTATTATTTTAAAATATTAAAGTTTTACTCTTCCACCTTTAAGTCTCTTCATAAAACTGGAAACAATGTTTAGTTTTTTTATCAATATACTTTTTAAGAAATGAATAAACAATTACTCTAGCATCATTAAAAATGCCCATCCATTCCCCGCTCATCCTCAGTGTCACCTCTATTATGTATCAAGATTAGTATATGTCTGCGTATGTGTGTATTTCAGGCCTTGTTTTCTGTTCATTTCTTAATTCGCTAAATCCTGTGCCAACAGCATACATCTCAGTAACTGTAGATTTATAATTCGCCTTGACAAGTGGTAAGTCAGAGAAGCCGACCTTGTTCTTCAGGATTTTCCTAGATAACCCTCGTCCTCTGTTTGCATGTAAATTATATGCAACATTTATGAAAACCCCATTTAAAAAAATTATCAGTATCCATATCGGGGTGGCCTTGATCTTAAGTTGTCAGTATTCTTGTTGGGGTTGCATTAAACTTAATTGTGGAGAAATGACATCTTAATTAATTAGGGGGCTTTTAATTTTACTTATTCTGTATTATGTTGCTTGCTCTTAACATTAAAGCTCTAGGTTCACTTTTTATCTTGCTAAAATATGTCCTTTAGTAATTCTTTTTTTATTGAATTTATTGGGGTGATACTGGTTAATAAAATTATATAGGTGTCAGGTGTACAGTTCTATAACACATCATCTGTATGTTGTATTGTGTGTTCACCACTCCAAGTAGGTCTCCTTCTATCTCCATTTATCCCCCTCCACCTTCTACTTCACTTCACTACCCTGTCCCTCTGGTAATCACCATACTGTTGTCTGTGTCTGTCTGTGAGGTTTTTTTCTTTTTTTCTATATTTAATCCTTTCATCTTTTTCACCCAGCCCACTGATCGCCCTCCGCTCTGACAGCTGTCTGTTCCCTCTACCTATGAGTCTGTTTCCATTTGGTTTGTTTATTTTGTTCATTAGATTCCACATATAAGTAAAATCATGTGGTCCTTGTCTTTCTCTTGAGTGGGATATTTCACTTAGCATAATGATCTCCAGGTCCATCTACGCTGTCACAAAAGGAGAGATTTCCTTCTTTTTTTATAGCTAATTAGTATTGCATTGTATAAATGTATCACAGATTTTTTTTCCACTCACTTACTTATGGGCACTTGGGCTACTTCCAAATCTTGGCTATTGTAAATAATGCTGCAATGAACATAAGGATGCATATATTCTTTCTAATTAGTGTTTCAGATTTTTTCAAATATATATTCCTGGAAGTGGAATCACTGGGTTATAAGAGTTCCATTTTTAATTTTGGAAGGTAACTTCATACTACTTTCCATAGTGTCTGCATCAGTCCGCATTCCCACGAACAGTGTACCACGGTTCCCTTTCTCGTCCTCCTCGCCAGCACTCGTTTATTGATTTATTGGTGGTAGCCATTCTGACAGATGTGAGATGGTATCTCATTGTGGTTCTAATTTGCATTTCTCTGATGAGTAGTGATGTTGAGCATCTTTTCACATGTTGATTGGACATCAGTATGTCCTCTTTGGGGAAGTGTCTGTTTTTTTATTGGGTTTTCTTTTGGTGTTGAGTTAGTTGTATGAGTTCTTTATAAATGTTGGATATTAACCCCTTACCAGATGTATTGGAGAATATGTTCTCCCATTCAATGGGTTGCCTTTTTGTTTTGTTGATGGTTTCCTTCCCTGTGAAAAAACTTTCCAGTTTGATATAGTCCCATTTGTTTATTTTTTCTTTTGCCGAAATATATCAGAAAAAATATTGCTATGAGCACTGTCCATGATTTTACTGACTATATTTTCTTCTGGGGTTTTCATAGTTTTGAGATCAAGATTTAAGTCTTTGATCCATTTTGAGTTTATTCTTGTGCATGGTGTAAGAAGGTGGTCCAGTTTCACTTGTTTTGTGCACATGTCTGTCCAGTTTTCCTAACACCACTCACTGAAGAGACTGTCTTTACCTCGCTGCATGTTCTTCCCACCTTTGTCAAATAATAATTGACCATAAAGCCATGGGTTTATTTCTGGGCTCTATTGTGTTCCATTGAGCAATGTGTTTATTTTTTTTATGTCAGTACCATGTCGTTTTGATCGCTATGGCCTCGTAGTATAGTTTGATATAAGGTAGCTTGAATTGTTCCAACTTTTTTTTTTTCTCCTTGGTTATAAGACTTCAATTCAGCTACTCTTCAGTTGGTTATTCAGGGTGATTGCTCTGTGCTTCAGTTGTAACTCCAGTTTGGTCCTGGGAGGAGGTGAGTACAACAAACACCTACTGTGCTGCCATCTTGGATGTCCTTCTTTGGCAATTCTTTCAGGTAAAAGGTGCATGTGATCATCTTTCTTAGTTTTTATGTGAAAAGATCCTGAATAATACTTGTGAAAATTCTAGGTCAGCACATTTTGTTCATATTATTGTTTTGAAGTTATTATTTGGCCCAAATTTCCATTTTTGGCCCAAAGTTATGGTAGATTAGATCTTTTGTGCAGGCTGATTAGATATTACTTGCATTATCCTAATATAGGTCTTCAGATGTATTACTTTATCATGATGGTGATGCAGTTTCATGACAGTGTATCTGAGGGTAAATTTATCTTTTTGCTGCTTGATATTTACAGTACACTTTGAACTAAGTAAGTAGCGTTATCTATCTTCAGCTCTGTAAAATGATCAGCTGTTGTTTTTAAGTCTTGCTTCTCTGCAACCCGACCCATTCACCTTTAGGAACTCTTTTAGTTGCATATTAATTTCTATCTTTCATATCTTTTACATTCTTTTTTACTTTTTAAATTTATTTACCTCCCTGTGTTAACTGTGTTTTGGATGAGTTCTTCCGTATTATCTTCTAATTTACTAATTTTATCTTCTTGTGCAATCTCGATATTTTATCCTGTTTCATTTAAAAATATTGATGCATTTACTACATTTATCATTTCCAATATTTATAGTCAGTTTTTTGTCTGTATATCAAATTGCTAGTTCAATTTATACTTGCTTTTATTTGATAACTCTATGTTCTATTTTATTCAATTTTACCTTTTAGTTTCACAGTTTAAAAATCATCAGCGTATTTGTTTAAATGGTTTATCAGACACTTCTGTGAGAATTTATGGTTCAATCATTCTGGTTTCCAGATCCTATTAAGCGAAGAGGTTTGTTTTTATGTTTCGATTTTGTTATTTCTTTCTTTATTTCTCTCTTTATAGCTCCTGAACTTGGATTAGCAATCTAGATGTAGATAGTCTACTTAGGCTACTGGCATTTTGGGGTTCCTGCCTTGCGGTGATAATTACAGATACGGAGGACTCACCACTCAAGTCAGTTTCTTTTGAGTAGTTTCTGCCGCCGTGGGTTTTTTTCCTTTCTCATATCTCGTTTTCTATAAAGATGGAGCCTTAGGCAGTAGGTCAGCAAAATTTTCAAGAAATCTCTCCTCTCAAGAAAATTACTGGGTAGACTGTACTTTAACTCTAACTTCAAGCAGTGATCTTAACTCTGGGTCCTCCCCTACATCTGAAGAAGCCTAAATGCAAGATGCTGTCGGTCTGGGAAAAGCGCTTCTTAGGTCGGCAGCTCCCGTGTTTGATTCACAGAGGTGCAAGTTTGTGCCATTGTGTGTTCTTTCCTCTTGTTTTCTCTGTCAGTGCTCTGTGTTTTTAAACACATAATACGCATCAAGGTGTGAAATTGACATGCCAGCCAAACTATAGAACTTTTAATGTTTTATAATTAACCTCCTGGTGTTCATTAACTTCCTCAAAGTCAATTAAAATTAAATTCCACATTTGGATATATTAATAGTAGATCAGCCACATCATTTTGTTGTAGGGGACTAGGGCTGATGTTATCTCCGCATGCTTTGTTGTTGTAATTTTCTATTACACTCCTGTCAACTAGCATGATACCTGGCAATCAGACCCCTAAATGGTAATTGAAGGAATGAGCATGTAGGCAGCACGGAGGCATCGATGCAGCTTCTGTACTGCAGGGCCTTGCAGGCTGTCGTCAACAAAATAGGCCGGCCATAAGTGTTTTTTAAATGAATGAACGTATGGAATGGTAAGCACAGAGAAAGAGAATGGAGTCTACGGACATGTACCTGTAAACTAATCTCATTTTATTTTCAACACACTTTCATATTAAACTAGCACAAAAGATTTTCTTAATTCACTAACTCATTTCATTTATTTTCTAATATTGATAGAAGTACAATAGAAAATGTGGATATATGCTCTTGTATTTTCAAACGGTAATGATTATCTCTTAGAGAGCTACCTACTTGATTCAGGGTTTATTATTTTACTTTGTCATTTTCCTGCTTTTGATTTTTCAGTGGTGTTATGAAAATATACCACATGAAGATTTTTCACCAGCACCACGTTCTTGCATATGTTATTGAAAAGTAAGTGGATCAAAGAGTGTGAATACTCATTCCTGTTCAGTGTTTGGGTTTTGGCAGTGTAGCTCTATTTCTTGAAGATAAAGAAGCATAGCATATCAGGACAGCAAAATTATTATTTCTTTAAAAATATTGCTCAATACACATCTATTAGTATGGCTAAGCCCAAAGCACTGACAGTATCAAGTACCGGTAAGGACATGCAGAGACAGGAATTGTCATTCATTAGTGGGCATGCAATATGGTACAGCCACTCTGGAAAACAGTTTCATGATTGTGGTACAGCCACTCTGGAAAACAGTTTCATGATTGTTACATAAACAAATATACTTTTACAATGTGATCCAAAATGGTACTCCGTGGTATTTACCCAAATAAGTTGAAAACATGTCCACGCAAAATCTGCACATAAATGTTTATAGCAGCTCTATTCAGAATTATCCAAAATTACAAGCAATGGGAATATTATTCAGAACTAAGAAGAAATGAGCTGTCAAGCCATAAAAAGACATGGAGGAGACTTAAATACATATTAACATGTAAAAGAAACCAGTCTGAAAAGGCTACATATTGTATGATTCTAATCATATGACATTCTGGAAAGGGCCAAACTATGGAAACAGTTCAAGGGTCAACTGCTTGCCAACAGTGGGGGTAGGGGAGATGAACAGAGAGGATTTTTATGGCAGTGAAAATACTGTCTGTGATCTTGTAATGGTTAAGTACATGTCAGTATACTTCTGTCAAAATCGATAGAATGTATATATTGTATAACACCAAAAATCAACTCTATGTAAACTATAGGTGATCACATATCAATGTAGGTTCATCAACTATAGAATGTTGATAATGGGGGAGGCTGTACACATGAGTAGGGGGAATCTCTGAACTTTCCTTTCAATCTTGCTGTAAATTTGAAACTCCTCTAGGAAATAAAGTCTACTAAAATATTTACTAGAGAAAAACATGTTGTTTTGTTTTTTTCAGAGTATTTTTTAAGATTTTATTTACTTATTTTTAAAGAGAGGAGAAGGCAGGGAGAAAGAGAGGGAGAGAAACCTCAGTGTATGGGTGCCTCTTGCACGCCCCCTACTGGGGATCTGGCTTGCAACACAGGCATGTGCTCTGACTGGGAATCAAACCAGTGACCCTTTGGTTCTCAGGTGGGCACTCAGTCCAGTGAGTCACACCAGCCAGGGTGAGAAAATCATGTTGTTTTAAAAACAGTTTTAAAACTTTTTTAGTATCGTACCATATGCTCATGAGTGGAAAATAATTCCTTTCCAAATGCTTATTGTCAAAGATGTATATTTAAATAAGACTTGTCCATATAAAAGCAGGTATTTTATTTTCCCTTCTGCATATATTTAATATGATAATTAATTCAACCTGGTTTTATTCCAGTTGCTATTCAAAGCCTCATACATGTTTGTTAATTTGTCACTTGTTCCTTATACAACATCTTGGCTATTTAATACGCAGTTAAAAAAGTCAAGAGAACATTGCCCTAGTGTGTCTTAACTGAATATTTACTATATCATACAATTAAATTCAGGACAAAACTTCAATGGCAGAAGATCCCTCGGTTACGAGCAAAGCTTCATAGGAGTGACTATGTTAAGATGATAAAATGATAGCGGCAAAGCACCTTGGAATACCATACAATAAAATTATATGAGCACTTTAAGAACATCCCAGGCTACAGGGGAGAAAGGCACCTCTGGGGCCATCCGCTACCATTTATTTGCTAGTCATTTCCCTACGAAAGCACTAAAGATTTTTCAATCAACTTTTCTGTCGTGTTCTCCCAATTTGTTTAGGAAATCTTGGAAATTCTTTGTCTAAGAGGAATTAGGAAGATATTCAAAAGGTTGGAAAATGATATCAAACTGCTGAGTATGTTGTTTGGTGTTTGATCAAAACTGTCGCGAGTAGCAGAACTTCGGGTTGTGATGTTGCATTTAACGATTCCTTTTTGGTGCAGGTTGTTCCCAGGTAACTGTGGGAAAACATTTTTAAACATTTACAATGGGATTCTGAATGAGAACACTTTGGTGTAGTTCTATCTGTGAAATAAATGACATTGTGTAAAACATTATTGCAGATCTTTTTATGTGGGCTGACAGGATGACAGTACCGTTCCTCACAGTTCAGACTGCCACAATATAGGACGTAATGAGCCATAATCCTATTATTTTTCACTCTAGAATTTTAATGTTGTGTTTTGTACAGTTCTTAAAATATCATGCATAAAACATTGTGCTGAAACAATAGTGAGTTGTATATTCATAATGTCATTAGGAGCCAACAGTCTAATAACAGTAGGAAACACCCTGGAAAATGTTCTTCAGACTTTTGTGGAAACTGGTAACAAGAATAACTTGCCGTGTGAATGATCCAGTGTCTGAACCTGTACAGTCCATAGTATGATCCTTCGTGCTGCTGGGAATCTCTGTAAATGCAGCTGGAGTGAATGAGGCATTTGAGTCTACGGCATCTTTAGTGATGGGGTAATTCTGTTTTACTCATCTTCAGTGCCCACCAGGAAAAAATGCATGCCCCCGATAGTGAATTGAGCAGTACCCACACGTGAAGGAGGACAAGAGGCTTGGCAGAACAATGAGTGTCCAAAATAGGATATTGAACTAACCATCCTACAGGAGCAGTTGAAGAGAACACGACTCTCTTAATACCTTGGATTTGCTTCTATTGGGTAGGACTTAATTTCATCACCGTGATTACTAACAGATGGAATGCTATCTCATGTTTCCAAATATTAATACAAAACAGCAAAGTGTGAGAATGGAATAATAGGAATGCTATGTTGCATATTTAATGGTATATATGTGGCACTAGACAAGTACAAAGAAATTAATCTCGTGGAATGAAGCACCATTGAAAGAACAGTTCTGTGAAGTAATGCCATTTACTCTCCTTATTAACATACAGAGCAATTCTGTCGGATCACTTAGCATGGTGAGCTTATTAGGAAAACCACATTGGTTTGAGCAAAGAACTCCTCTGACCTTTCTAAATGAAAATAACATGATGCTAAAAATAATTGGAGAAAGGACCATCTCCACACATGAAATGGTTTCTTGCAATCAACCACCAAATTGAGAAGAAACTTAATTTTTATGTTAGCAATACAGAAGGCTTTTTCTGTTTCTTTTATTTTAATTAAAGGAAATGAAAGTGGTATTTACATTAAATGCAAATAGCACCCTCCTTCCTGCACTGAGTGTTTCTCGGAAGCAGATACCTTTCCCCACCTCGGTCTCCAGAAACCCCTCGATCACACCAACACGGCAGCTATGCCTTTTTGAAAATGGATAAGGTACAGGTGAGTTATATTTAAAATCTCTGAATTTTTGCACATATTACAAAATGGTGACTAGGATGTCTTCAAAATGTGTTACTCCGTAAAGGGACTAAAGACATCTAGATGTAGCTTTTTCTTAATGTCGAAGAAACTCATTTAAAAGAAGTAATGAGGAAAATTAATCGTGGTCTGCATAGTCACACTATCATAGTACTGTAGCGCATTAAAAAAATAAAACCTTGCATTTACCATTTGGTAATTAAAATCTAGAGTGAATAATTTTGAGTAAGATACACTTAATAATCATTTATTTTATCAAAGCATGTGTTATTTCAGATGAAACAAAAGACGGGATTTAGTAAACATTTATATCTAAAATCTAAAATTATAATATGAAAATATTTTTCTACTGAGATATGACGGATATATATTCTCACTTGAAAAGTCAGTTTTTATTTTATATCAGAATTAATGTGTAATTTATTATTGATTTAAAATATGAATGTTATACCTCGTCTCATCCTAGCACAAAACAAAATGATTTTGAAGGATTTTTATTAATTAGGTAGGCTAGAAGCCAGGTTTTTCTAGGAAAAATATTTAGAAAAATGTAACCATGCTTGAGGCTTGAATATATTACTGTCAAACTCAAGTATAATTCCCTCTATTTGTGTGGCTGTTGAAAACTAATTTTTGAACATCAAGTACTACCCATTATACCGTATCACATCAACACTACTCAGTGTTTTGTCCTTTACTTGTACCTAGTATAATTGTTTGTATTTTAAACTAGACCAAAAGTATCTGAAACAAAATGTGTTGCCCCATCCACATAACGTAGCGTGCTGGCTTGTGTATGCAGATGGCAGTAAATAATTAGACAACTAAAGAGACTTGATCACATTTATAGTTTTGTGTATAAAATTGTGAAAAGGCTTTTTCTTGATTGTGGATATAAATATTATGAAGTGTAACTGGGCTTGTGAGACTATAAATAACGCAGAGTGCCTACAAATCTAAACTCTCACTCGAACATGTAATTAAACTGTCAATGGGAAAACGAAAAACGTAGAATCCTACTTATGTTGTGAAGTTTTTCTTCCTTGGTACGTATAATCACCAAGAAATTAATCTTGAGCTAATATTCACTTAACATAGGAAGACATAGAATGGTTTTATACCTCACATACAAGTCCTGAAAGAATGAGGAGCATGGGATAGGAGAGAGTTAATCTATGATGGCACGCCGAAGTCTTTTGAATCCGAAACATTAATACTAGATGTAGATTGACTAACCAGAGAAAAGAGTAGTAGAGGTTTAAAACGCTATGTCATCTTTTACAGAAGTTTCTGCCACCAGAAACTTGGCATCATGGCCTTCTAGGAAGGGAGGTGTGTGTGGATTTGTTTATGCAGTAAGTCCAACCATTTTCCCAATAGATAGCTCAGGTAATGAAAATCACCAATAGGTGATGTGGTATTTTATCAAACCTTTTTTTTTAAATGTAGCATTACATAAAATCAAGCAGGTAAACACAACTAAAGGAAGAATTCTTCAAGATAAGCCACAGAAAAGGAGAGTTATAGAGTCGGAATTCATTTGAGAGATCCTTCAGTCTGTTCACCGATGAGAAATCGGGGGATCAGAGAGGTTAGGCGACTCGCCTAAAGCTCTGATGTTATTAGAGTATCGAAAGCAGACAAGTGTCCTACTTGCTTAGTCTTCTTATCAGTGTCCTTTCCATTTTTTAAAGATAATCAAGTGGTGTTTGTTATGAAGTTACAATTTTACAAAGGTGATTATATGAATCTGATTTATATCACCACATTTGACTAATATTCAACTACTTGCTAACAACAGGTATTTATAGAATACCTTTCCTATAAAATGTGAATGGCCATCTCTTCTGTCAGTACCATTCTGGGATAGAAAGTGCTTTCCCCATTTCTTTAGGAATCTAATAGGTGTGTTCATCTAAACAAAATTATATAGTAATTATTTCTCTATTGATTTTGTTCAGTGTCATAGTGATATTTATTAGAAATTCTCCCTAGGTATTTATTGAGTTTGTTAAATATAAGGTGATTTCAATGACTTGACTAATGACATTTGCCCAGTGTAATAAGATTAAGTTTTACTTGAGGTTTGGTAAATGTCTGCTAATTGTCAAAAATGTCACACCAAGAAATTTCTTTGAATATAGGGCCAAACATAACACTTACTGTACATTCTCTGTGTTTTGTGTGACTATATAAGGGACTTTCAAAATTAGCAATCAATTTTCACCATGAAATAGCACATAAATATATAGAAGAACAATATATAAGAATAATAAAATGGTATGATTGAAAAAATATATAATGTTCTGTTTGATAAGTCAATCTATTTCTAAAATAGTCATTCAGATAGATTTTAGGTTATTAAAGGAGTTCTTATCATGTAAAAATTATAAAGATATCAGTAGATTTTTAAAATGTTTAATAAAATAAAAAATTTGATCGAAAACTTACTTTGTTCCTCAACCTTATACAAATTTTGGATGTTTTAACCAAATTTTAATAACAAATATTATTTTTATCTATTTACCACAGCACCCAACTAAATATTTCTAGTTTTTTATTTTCAAGTGTTATTTCTAGTAATATTTTTAGAAATATTTCTAAATATTTCTGATAACTGTTTTTCCCCTCTAATTTATCCTTTCTGTGAAGCATCACATAAAATAATGAACCTTCAAATTAGTGAGTATTACAACTGATTTCAGATAATTCTTATCATTGCCCTGCTAATGTGAGAGTTGTATTAACAAAATCTGTATCACAATATATGAAAAAGAAAAACTCAAGGAGGAACTAAAATGTTCTTGCCTATATATGAAAAAGAAAAACTCAAGGAGGAACTAAAATGTTTTTTGCCTAAGACACATGGAGAAATTTGATAACTATCTTACCCTGTATGTAATCTACCCCAGCCCCCTGAATTTTAGGGTAATGATAAACTTTAGAAATTGTTAATGCAATTTTCTTAATATATTGCATCATTTTGCAAGGTCATGATTTTTCATTATAATTTTACAGACAAATATTTCAATTCTATTTTAAAAGCATGTAAGTTGTAACTAAAAGGAAAGAAATTTACCATGGGAAAAAATGTAGTGTAATTTCAATAGAAATGCACCAATGTGATAGCAAATAAAGCACCTGTACACACCACTAAGCTTGGCTGGCACTGCAGACATCAAGTTTACAAACTCATCAGGAACACCGGACTGTATTTCCAATATTCAAATGCAAAAATGAAAAATACTTGATTTTTAATGAAACTTTCTATTTACTGTTTACAGAATAATGTTTACTTATGTAGAAAGGAGGAAAAGGTATTTTTCAATGGATAGTTTCTCATTGAAGTGCAAAAGGTATTAGATATACAAACTTTTGTTTGAAAACTATCTTGATATATTAATGAAGAACAATTGCTAACTAATGATGGGATTTTCTGGTTGCCTCTGTGAATATATTAAAATTAAACTAACAAAATTAAGTAATAAGACTCATGATCTGAAGAGCCCGCAGAAAATGTCATTAGCACTTTACGGATTTATTGCTTTCCCTGACTGTCCCCACCCTTGGAGAAGCTATTTTTACTTTGTGACTGTTGACATCTGTCATGAAATGTCAAGCCACCACTGGAATTTTGGCACATAAACAGGGGGAGTTCACATAAAATCCTTCCAGAGTTTTTTTTTTGATTTTTTTTGTGTGTTTTTTTTCCAAGCACATTTGTTCTGTTTTATGGGTCAGAAGTAGCTAAGCATAGTTTTTTGAGTTTCACTTTCAACACCTCTGTAGTCCACAGTAGTTTAAAAATCAGTCATTGGCAATTTCTTAGTTCAACTGTGAAATGATTGACTTATCTATTTTTAGCATTAATGAAATGGAGGAATTCTTCCACTTCACTTTCTCTAAAACTTGACTTTTCTTGATCTTCTAGTTCTGCTTAATCAGTGGAAGTGGTGTTCTTATTAAGTAATTTTTACCAAGACCTAATATGTCTTGCTTAATAAACTTATAAACTTCCATTCATTAGTCTTGGTCCATATCAAACTTCCAGTTAAATTACTGTTTGCAGTATTTATTTCACATGTAAATAATAAAATGGGTGTATGTATGGTTTCTTAATAAGATATGATCCTCTCTTGATGTTTAATATTTTTAGTTTCAATCTGATTTTCTTTTTTTCATGTCCTCATTTCCAACTGACTCAGAATCTAGAATTGTCTGACTAAATCATGAAAGAATTAATCTATTATTGGCTAAAATGAATCAGGGAGAAATTTAGCATTGTTCCTGTCCAAGTACAAACAGACAAGAGTATTTTTTTAATATATTTTATTGATTATGCTATTACAGTTGTCCCATTACCC
>JAPYXV010000185.1:55304-103213 GCA_028533065.1 Trachops cirrhosus | reverse complement strand
TACAATATCTGAGATTTTCCTGCTTATGTTCTCTTCTAGGACTTTAATGGTGTCACGGTTTATATTTAAGTCTCTTATCCACCTTGAATTTATTTTTGTGTATGGTGTAAGTTGGTGTTCAAGTTTCATTTTTTTGTATGTAGCTGTTCAGTTCTCCCAACACCACTTGTTGAAGAATTCTTAATACAAATTATTCTTTTAAGTAGTTAAATTACTTCAGATACTATACTTTTACCAAAGTTCTACAGGTCAGAGTCCCATTTTTTTCCAAGCAGTAATTTTATAAAGGTTTACAATATGTTTTTGGTTATCATATTAAACTCTCCAAAATATATTAAGGTATGGAAATGTCTAGTATGCATGGCATCATACTTGAGGACAATCATAAATCTCAAACACTTTCATTAGATATAATCAGGTATAAATTTCATTGGGTATACATAGGAAAGAAAGAAAGCAGTATGTTGGAGAAAGGAATGAACAGAAAGTTCAAACCCCTTTTGTCCCCACCCCAGTTACCCCCAAGGGTATTGAGGACAATAAAGGAAACTGAGAAGAATGCTTAGGTTTTACTTCTGCTTCTTTAAAGAAGATGATATGTCTGGAAACATGATGGGACACAGAAAGCAAAGCCATAAAAGCAAAAATTCATTAACATCTGTACTGAGGACTAAACTTAGAAAAACGTCCTTTGGCACATGTGGCCAACATGCACAACAAACCAAAGCAGGGCTGCGTGTTCAGAGCGCAAACTGGAAGGGAGATCCCGCCCGAAAGATCTCTGGTGAGCAGTGTCAGTAAGCGAAAGCAGAGTTGCCACTGTTAATGGGCTACCACGGGTAAATGCCATTGAAAACCTTCCTAGTTTTCTGTACGTTTGATTTTATTTTAATAATAAAAATATTTGATTCTCTTTCTATTTAAGTGACTCTTACTTTATTTTTCCTGTAAAAATTTAAATTGTAGCAGGGGAATGGGAACTTTAGTTTTTAAAGGGAATACTATTTTATGTGTGTTATTCTTTTGAGTTTTCTGTGTTGTTGTGACTTTGGGAGAGGAGATTGTCTCATTTGATCTATTGGAAAACCACAAGAGATGGAATTGTTTCTTTTTCTCAAATGAGGAGACCCTACAACCATAAAGGTTAAATGACTGGTCTACAACTTGTCACAAAGCCAAGAAGTGGCATAAATGGGGCCAATATCAAAGTTTCCAGTTTCTCAAGCTAGTTACCTATGTTCTTTTAACAGCCATGTTCCACCCAATAACATTCAAGAAGTTAAATTTAAAAAATTCTGTACTTCAAATTCAGAATAACTAAAACAGCTCTGCTTCTTAGTTTCTCAATATAACCTCCATACATGTCTTTTAAAATCATCTGATAGTTGTGTTACAGCAAAAATTACACTGTCCTTTGACTTTAAATCCTGAATCTACATCACAGCTATTCTACTAAGTCTCGTGAGCCCTTGGACAAGTCCCTTAAGCTCCCTAAGTTTTAGGCTTTTTATCTGTAAAATCACAACCAAAATATCATCCCTTCAAAGTTAATGAGGGTTAAATTAAATAAAGTATTTGGAAACACTTTGTAATCTATAGATTATCACTAATAATTTATCATGTATACTTAAGAAAAAACCTCAGTGGTTCCCTGTTACTTACAGAGTAGTATTTATACTCTTGCACAAGGCATTCAAAGTCCTCCTTGACATTCATTTCCAATCTTTTTCCCAGCTAATAATAATAGCTAACATAACATATATAGAGCAATTACTCTGCCCCAAGTATATAGTAAACATTTATTATCTAATGCAAACCTCGTATCAAGCCATAATAAAGATATCATTATTATCCCAATTTTATAGTTATTTGTTGATATTTGCAAAGCGGAAGAAACTTGCCAAACTTCACACAGAGGGGAAGGAACGATGGAACAGGGAGTCAAATCCTGGCTGTCTGAGTTCAGAATAAACTTAACCATCATGTAGTATTACTTCTAAATATAGCATTTTTGAACATCACCATACCATAAGTCACTTGCAAATCTATCACAACTACATTATTACACTATGAAATTTTTTGGTATAGAAACTCACATAGATGCTGGACAATCACACCACAACATTATCTTTCTGTCTCCTTCATTAGTTGATTGACTTATATCAGATCTCAGCCCAATCTGATGGGTAGTGATCAACAGTACAGTCCCTGCAATCAGACGACCCAGGTTCAAAGAGGCTGTCCTGAAGATAAGCATCACGATCCTGAGAAAGTTGTTCTGCCTCTGTTATTTCATCTTTAAAATGAGAAAACATCCCTGGCCAGGTAGGCCAGTTGGTTAGAGTGTTGTCACCATATGTCAAGGTCTCAAGTTCAATTTCCAGTCAGGGCATATACTAGGGTCAACCAATGGATGCATACATAGAGAAGTGGAACAATGGATCTCTCTCTTTTCACCCCCCCCTCTTTCTCAAATCAATCAATATTTTTTTAAAAACAGGAAACATAATTAAAACTGATCTCTGAATGTTGCTATGAGAAGTAAACTGAGTATACATAGGTGTAGCTCTTAGGAAAATGCCTGGTACATGGACAATAATACTGCACAAATGTTAAAGGTCACTCTTTTTCCATTACTATTGTCCTACCTCATGTCATGTCCACGATAGTTCTGTGTGTTGTTATTCTTCACACCACAAAATTATCTAACTTTCTGCCTTCTTCACTAGTTGATTGACCTAGGTAGTTCAGATCTCAGCCCCAAACGCCGCTTCATTAATGAATTGGTCTTTGGTGTGCCCACCATATACCCCTTTCTCTTGCCCCCTCCACTAGTTCAAGCTCTCTTATTACACTCACAGTTCACTCAAATGCCTCCTTTGAGCATTTATCATAGTTGTAGTTAAATAATTCATTGGACTATTACTCTAAAAATTTCTGTACTTGTCACTATGAGGGCAGAAGTCATTGTCCATTGGGGTATCTTACATAGTAATGTGCCTGATAAAAGACACTGAATGAATGAATAATGAAAGATGAATCTCATCTTCTTTGTTTTATCCCTTTAATTTATATCCTGTCTCATGGGTTGAAAATCCATTTTCTTTGTCTCTTTCCCTATGAATTGTTCAATTTGAATCATGAGTTTTCACACTTCCTGGCCAAGTGTACTTGACTGAAAATATTTATAGAAATACCCCATAGTTATATCTATGCCAGTTTATTTCTTAATAAATTGCCAGTTTCTTCTTTCTTAAATATTAGATTTCTGAAATATAAGTAGATTAACTCAGCAAAGAAAACAAGAAATAGAAATCTGTTCATGTTTTGCACAGTGCTTTTAAACTACATTTTGAATGTGATTCTTGAAATTTGCATAATCATTCATGAATCTCCTTTCATTTGAATGCCACAGTAATGACAGCTTAAGATATATTGTTTGCTGTTTATTCAAAATAGATTTCAATTATCAAAGTAGATCTTTATGTATACACCTGTTTCCATATTTGCTACGGACTCAATTAGTAATATGATTATGTATGCTGATGCTGTTTTGAAAATGTAACTTGAAATACACCATGGTAACTTCTGCAATATTATGGAGCAATGTCTTTTAATCCTGTTAAATTATCTAGAATGGATTTTTAAAGCCTGAAACTTCCAGGATATGCCACAATAGATTTATCAGCATTTACGATGTATAAGCTCAATACATCAAGACTTCAAAACATTGTGGAAATAAGCTTGGCTGAGTGCAACTTCTAGCCAAAGGTGAACTTAAATCCCTGGGGAAATCTCCCTCTTCCTATGAGCTGAAAATACACAGAAATTTTATCTTCATTGTGCTCTACCATATAAAAGAAAATATTTTTTAAATTTTTACTTTGTAATGAATATATATGATTCTATTCATTTAATTCTGCCATCCTTTAAAAATATTTTATTTATTTATTTTTAGACAGAGGGTAAGAGAGGAGAAAGAGAGGAAAGAAACATCAGTGTGTGGTTGTCTTTCGCACGCCCCCTAATGAGGACCTGGCCCACAACCCAGGCACGTGCCCTGACTGGGGATAGAACCAGCAATCCTTTGGTTCCCAGGCTGGCACTCAATCCACTGAGCCACACCACCCAGGGCTAATTCTACCATCTTAGCCATGCCCAGTTAGAAGTAAATTCTCCATTTTAGAGTAGTATGAAGTTATAAACTGAGAAAAACCTGTTCCAACTCTACTCTTTGCTAGTTGAGTAAAGCTAAGTTTATATACAAGTATAACTTCTAGAATCCTTCTCAGTCTCTAAAATAGAGATTATAGTAGCTCATATCTTACAGACCCTACAAAGATTCAATGGCACAGTGCCTAGAAAAGTTCAACATAAATCCTAGCATACTGTAAGTTTTCGACAATTAATCATTATCATGTTAATTCTGTTATTATTATATTGTTTATGTGTACATACCTGTGTCATTCACATGGGCACTTAAGATCTGTTCTTTCCAAAAGTATATGAGCTTATTCTCTAGACAGCATGGATCTTGGTGCCTGGCTGGCAGCATTGTTCTTTCTATCCTTCTTACTTCCTTACACATAGTAAGTGATTATCTGATTGAAAGTTGATGTGTTGGTTTACCTCTATCTGCATTATAACAATTCACTAGCCTTCCACACATGTCAACTGAACTCCTTTCTCTGTGTTACACTGTGCTAGGCATTTGGAAAACAGAGATAAATAATGCAATGTTACAGGTGGCTTTTTATGTCAAAATTTAACCCCAAACCTGCAATTTTTAAAACTGTGGCTAAAGCCAAACTCTAACAGTTCTAAATTATATTATGCTTTAAGCATTTATGCCAAATAAGGTCCTCTTCAGTTAATTATCTAGCCTAATGAAGTCACAGTTGAATAACTTTAAACATAATTAAGAAAACAAGGCATTGGTAAGGCAAGTTGGTGTGCATGTGTGTTTCCTTGAATAATAGCCTCTAACATGGGTAATTTTCTTTGGATTTGAAAATGAAAATTAAAATACAAACATGTTGAGCCCAAATCTCAAGATGAAAACCAATTATCTTTATGTGTATTCATGATATTTTAAATAGTTGATACAGCAAATCCTGCCACAATTCATTTTATGCTACTGGAGATACCCTAAAATTTAGTGCACTCCTTGTTTTATTGATGGGAGGTGGATAGAAATACTTTATTAATTTTAGAATCAAAATAGTGGACCTATTGGTTCCTTATGATTTCAACTGACTCCAAAGTGCTCCACAAGTGAAGGCACTGGACAGTGCAGCCTAATAGATGGGAGTGGCAAGGATGTGGAGGATAAGGTAAGCTGTGGTCAAATCATACAGGACCTTGAATACCATGCTAAAGAGACTGAAGACAGTCCGTGTTTGAACAGGGTAATAATATGATTAAATCTGTATTTAGAAATTACTTTGATGCCTTGAATAATTGAATAGAGAGGGAAGAAATCAGAGGTGAGAAGAATTATTTAGGAATCAGAATAGGAGCTGCAGCTGGAACTAGGTGTATGGAAGTTTCAATGGAGAAGAGAGGTAAAGAATTACAGCATCTGTCATTAGGTATCTTTGTAAGATGAAAAAAGAAAGGAGTCTAAATTTTAGAATCTTGTATATTTCTAATATATAGGATGCTCACATTTTGTATAATTAATGAAGTCTCAGAATAATAAAGAAAATCATAGGCATCAAGGAACCTCAACAAAGAAGGAAGGAAAAGAATTTCAGGAAATCAGCACACTGCCATAATAAGGACCAGGGCTGGGGGAAATAGAGAGAAGTAGTGTGTGTGTGTGTGTTGTGTGTGTGTGTGTGTGTGTGTGTGTGTGTGTGTGTGTGTTGAAAAGGGAGCATATGCAGAAGTTTTCTAGCTTCAGGTGATTTAATGGACAATGACATAGCAATTTAAAAGGAAGCAGACTAGATTCAGGAAAGAGGAAGTGATGAGTTTCACTTAGCTAATCAGTGGCAAAGTGTTTTATTATTAATTATTATTATTATTTATAAATGGAGCAGAAGAGCATTGATGTAGATGTTCTAAATAGCAGGTAAATGGTTGTGGAGAGGCAGGGATAGAAAATGAATGAAGCAAAAGTTTGGCCTTTATAAAACCTCATCATATTGATTGTACACTTATGAAATAATAATAACATTTATTATTATTAACATTTCAAGATACCATAAAGTTGAAAAGGTGTACCGCATTGCTTGATTGATCCACTGAGTCACTGGCAAACTCTTTGCTTTCTGTTTTAATATGTTTTTTAAGAGCATAATACCTTTCCTCAAGCATTGGTGGAAAAGAACTGGAAAAATAATCAAACTCTTTTCTTTTTTTTTAAATATGAAGAGGGAAATCTTAGTTTGGGAAAAGAATAAAGAGAATCCTATTACCATGTAATGATGATAGCAAAGGAAATATGAGATCTGTTGGTGCATGCTCAGGAAAAAGAGAATTGTATCCAGTCTACAGCAAAATGATTGGTGATAAAATGAGTGTTCACTTCATTTAAATAGAATTGAATACCTCATTTTAATTTATTACATTTAACCTATCACACATAAATATCCCCTTAAATTATTACATATATCTACAAAAAACAAACAAACAAACAAAAAAACAAAACCCTGCACATCTGTAGAGAACCCAGTGAGGCTGACAGTGTCAGAAATAATCTCCATGTCTTTTTTCTTTCTTAGCACTTCATACTCACATGCGTGATGAGGTTTGTTGATTTGAACTTATGTGTGCATGTTCCTCAAATGTGCAAAGCTATACAATACACACATAAAACCTAAGGGCTAGAAATGTGATGTTACAGGTTAGACTGGGGAAGGGGAGAAGAAAAACATAGACAACTGAAAACGGGATAAGAAAAATGTGGAAGTCAGAGAGTCATGCAAAATCATACTTCATAAATAGTACTGAAACTGTCATAGCATATACAGTGCTGTGAAAATTGAGTTAAACTGCTTTGAGAAAAAGCTTAAAAAATCAGTCTGTGTTCCATTAGTGGCTCAAAATATGACCTTGTACATGGCTTAAAACTCAGCTTGTCATCTACCTAAAGAGTACAAATATTCTTGAAAGTAAGGAATAAATCACAGAAAATCATCAGTTATTAAGCTGCATTTGGGAGGCCTTTGGAGGTCAAGGGTTTTGAAATTCTACATGTAATGCAAAATCCAAAGAGAAAAAATAAATTTTCTCCTGGTAGTTTAGTACTCTTACCCAAGTATTCATCTTCCAGCTGAATACCCAGATTATCTTTCTATAGCTATCTAAAGTTAATTATGTGAAGACACTTCCTTGTTTCCCTGATAAAACTTATCAACTATCATACAGTTTGAATTTCTGTATCCTGTGGAATCTCTACAGCAAAGCAACATTATTTCCAACTAGTCATAGACTGAAGAAGGCAAAATGATTAGTGGTAGATGAGGGAAAGTCTTTGCTGCGGAATTTATCTTAAATGCCAGTGGTATGGTTCCCAGATAGCTTGAATATAATGTGATTTATCATATTCAGCACCATGAAGAGAATAGAGATATTACTAAATTCAGGGAGATAAGGCAGAAAACAGTAACTACAATAACCACCAAAACACAGCCTCAAACAGTGTGGGGGATCTCTTAATGCAGGAAAAGAAATGCAGCAGACAGATAAATTACTATAAGCAGTATTCTCAGGGTTTTTGACATTGTATCTATTTCACATCAAGAGGGAGCAGGCCTTATCTTCTCTATTAACCTCAAATGCTGTTCAAAGTTTGAAGAATAAGATTCTAAAGGTGTGAAAAGAATAATGGAAAGTCTTTCAGCTACATATACACAGGCATCATAGTTACTTCCATTAGCATTATTCCAGTTAGAATACAGATTCATTTCTTGCAATGAAGGCCAAAATATATGTTCATATACCTCTCACACAATAGTCCAACAATAAATGGTCTAGGGTTTATACAAAGGTTTCACTGGGTCATATATCAAGGGCTTTATTTATTATTGCTAAATCATCCTTATTACGTATCTGCCAGTCTCAGATAACTTATCTCCCGATCCTGCTAAGACAATTCACATTCACCCAACCAGAGGGAAAAGGTAATGGGAAAAAGAAAGGGACAGGCATGTTACTTCATTTAAATGCACAACCTCAACCTCGGAAGTTATGATTACTTTGACTTATAACCACGGGCCAGGCGACAGGCACAATTCATGCAAGAGAGGCTAGAAATTGTCATTACAAGTGTGCAGCCACATGCCTCACTAAAGTTCTCTTACTGTAGAAGGGACAAGGGGTATCTGAGGGGCAACGTTCAGTCCTTGCCATAGTCCGCTGCTTATCTCCCCCATAAAAATTCAAATTCCCTCTTCCTATACACCAGTTCACAACCTCAGGAGCCACATCCAGACTGAAGAGGGAGGATCAAGCATCACCCAGAGATGGACTTTGAACCGGGTACAATTTTGGAATTGTCTGTCTTGTAGAGAGGGAATGACTATCTTTCCAAGGGAGACAATTCCCCCTCATGGGGCTCATGTAGGTCAGGATATTAAAACATAAAACAAAATGTCTTTTTCCCCACTGTCCACCAACATAAAATGGTGAAATAAGAATAGCACAAACTCATTTAAACCTCTCCTTTAGGAGGCAGCATGGGGAATTCATAGCATCAAATCCCACTGGGCAAGAGCAGTGAAAAATCTGTTTTGTCATTGAATTATGTTCCATGGTTAACCCACATGGTAGCCCTCTGGATATTGTCATTGTGGTCCCTGCTTTTGTTCTTTGGGAGACTTTATCCTTCATAATCAAAATCTTAGAAAGTATATTCTTTTTAGAAGGTACGTAGTTTGTGCAGTTCATGTGTTGATGGTACCTGCTTGAGGCAAAGGGTTTTGCCTTAAGGTTAGAAAAACGACAAGCTTGTATAGGTGGCTTGTGTTTCTTTGCAAATACAATTTCTAAAAAAAATTAACATCACTGATATTAATTCAAGAAACAGAAAAATTCATAGATCTATAACCACTAAAAAATTGTATTAGTCAAAAAAATTGGCACAAAGAAGAGTTAGGTCATAGGTAGAGTCCCCTGGCGAGTTCTGTCAAATATTTAAGAGAAAAATCAAAATCTCTACTATCTCTTCTAGAGAATAGTAAGGAGGGACCTACTCAAGTCATATGCCATGATCTCGGTATCAAAACTGACATGATTGTTTTGTGAAAAAAACTACATACCAATCTCACTTGTGAACATAGGTAAAAATAAAAGATATCAGCAAAATATGAGAAATATAATAATTTATAACCCAAGTTGAATTTATCCCAGGAATGATAATTGGTGTAACATTAGAAAACTCACCAATGTAATCTTCTATTATATATATAAGAAAAAAATTAAATCTAGTGAAAAGAGAGCAGTTTTGCTCTATGATAGAGAATCATAGCCTCTCATTTCATTCTAAGACCTGACCTAATTCATAGACATGAAATGTGCACAAAGAGGAGGCCGGATCTTATTGCTATGGGTATATCCAGTAACTTTCTTTCTATCCTTCTTCTAAAAGGCTTGCAATTGCTTGCCAAGCTGACTATACCCAAGGAAGAGGAAAATAGACTTTTCTAGTATAGGGAGGTGACTCTGAACTGAGGTGATCCTTGGAAAGCTGAAACACTTCTGTGGCCCACCATCAGAGAGGATACTTATAAAAGTCTGGGAATAAGCAAAACTTTGTCCTAAATCCATTACACAGTGGACCCCGTGAGTCTGCAAAAGCACCTGATAGTCATTTCCTCAACCACTGGATGCATCTGAAACATACTCATCCATAGAGGATAATCCCCATATTGCCTCACTGACTTGAGGACAAAGTGTTATTGTGCTAGAAAGGGCCAAGTAAAATAATGGGAACAAACCATCTTTCTTCTTCTTTTTTAACTGGGACCATGTTGTTTATGTCTATATTACAAAAGTAACACATTAATGCATGCTTGTTTATTTCATAAATTTAAGAAAACATCATTGTATATAGAAGAAAAAGTGAAAACACTATTTATTACAGCCCCTGATCTTCCCATATACCACATCTCTTACCTCCCATTGGGTAACCATTAACAGTATTCAACAGAACTGTGACATATAGGATTTACTTTAAAAAATGAAAAAACATATAACATGAACTTTAAGCTCTTAAAAAGTGTCAAGTACACAGTACAGTTAACTATATGAACATTGTTGTCGAGCAGTTCTCTGGAACCTTCTCACTTTGCATGCCTAAACATGACTATACCCACTGAACAGCAACTCTTCATTCCCACCCCCAGTCCCTGGCAGCCACCATTCTACTTTCTGCTCCTATGAGTTTGACTACCTTAGATACCTCATATAAGTAGAATCATGCATTATTTGTCCTCCTGTGACTGGCTTATTTCACTTAGCATAATGTTCTCAAGGTTCATCCATGTGGTGGATTATGACAGGATTTCCTTCTTTTCAAGGCTGAATAATATCCCGTTGTATGTATATCTTACCTTTCTTTCATTCATTTATTCTTCAGTGAACATTTAGGTTGTTTCCACCACTTAGCTATTGTGAATAATGCTAAAATGAGCAAGGAAGTGCAGATACCTCTTCAAGATCCTGGCTTCAGTTTTTGGGGATTAATACTCATAAACTGGATGGCTGGATCATTGCTAGTTTTGTTTTGTTTTTTTGAGGACTCCCCATAATATTTCTGGTAGTGACTACACCATTTTACAGTCCTACCAGCAGTGCACAAGAGTTCTTGTTCAGTGAACAAGAGTTCACATACTCTTTTTTGTTGTTGTTTTTTTTCCTAGCATGTGTGAGGTGATGCATCGTTGTAGTTTTGATTGGCATTTCCCTGATAATTTATAATGTTTGACATCTTTTCACATGATTCTTGGCCATTAGTATGTCTTTCTTGGAGAAATGTCTATCCAAGTGTTTTGTCCATTTTTTATTGAGGTTGTTTTTGGCAGAAACAGCAGTTTATCTTCACTGTTTTAGCTCAAGCTATGCCAGCTCTCCCCTTCTACATGATCATCAGAGCCAAGGGGATCTTCATTACCACCCTGAAGGACCTTGTGCTTATTCAGCACATTGGTAATATCGTGCTGACTGGATCTGGTGAGAAAGAGGTATCGAATACCTTGGATGCCTTTGTAAGGTGTGCATGTGGCAGAGAGTAACCTGACAGTCATGAAAACACAGGAATCTGCTGCTTTAGCAACATTTCTATGTAGTCAGTGGTCTAGGGTAGGAATCAGCCACCATTTTCTACAAAGAAACAAATAGTAAATATTTTTGACTCTGTGGTTCACATGGTCTGCGTCACAAGTGCTCAACTCTGCCATTGTAATATGCAGGCAGCCACAGACAATGGGTAAATGAATGAGTGAGGTTGTGTTCTCATAAAATTTTATTTACAAAACCAAGTAGTAATTCAGATTTGGGTTTCAGTGTGCTGACCCCGCTCTGTGGCAAATTAAGATAACTGCAAAGTAAAAGATATCTCATTATAATGTGTACTCATATATTCTTCCCTTATTTGTGTTTGATCTCTCAAAGACTGAGAGGAATGTGTTTATTCTACAAGTGCATTTCTAAAGTGTTTTTTTTCCTATTTTCTTCAAAGATTAACTGAAATTTTCTTTATTGATTTATTATCTCTAATAAAAAATTTCCTCTTAATATACCTAATACAAAATTTTAATTCTGCTCTTGTGTGTTTGGCTTTCCTACATTATTTTCTTATTTCCAACAACTTCATTTTAATCTAAGTTTTGTGTCTTATTTATTAGAATGAATTTCTCCTATATTTTATTGAGGACACAAAGCATATACTCTCTAAAATCATATCTTGTTCCTGTAATGACCCTTTTCTCTAGCATTTTTATCCTGTAAAACTCCCATTATTTGTCATGAGAAAATCTTGCACGTGCTCTATGTTGTCGCTGTTCTTATTTTTCTCTACACTTTTTATTGAAGAACAAAAACATAGATATGTGTAAAGGCTCTATTTTCTTTGATTCTTATAAATTAGTCACATGAGTGCATCAGTGACACCATTTTTAGATCTTAAGTTCATGAACAAGTTGATATACACAGGCTCTCATCCAATTTCCATTGTCCAGGAAGCATTTACCTGGTATGGCTTTGCTGAAATGCGATGAGGTGTTTTCTCTTTTACAGAGTATCATGAGGGAAATTTGTTCCTGGATAGTTTGAAATAATTTGAAACTCTTTTTTGTCAAAAGTAGTTTATAAGCACTATAAGCTTCATAATTAAATGCTTCACCTATTTTTTATAAATTAACCACAGTGTCCCAGCCAGCAACAGTCAGATATCACCTCTAGGTGTGGATGGCCCCAGAATGGATGTAAAAAATAAGTTATTGAGGAGACAGAGGTGAGTCCTGGCAGGGAACCTCTGCTGTCTCATAAGGCAAAATATGTAAAGTACTGAATTATTGCCAGATTTTCTTTTCATCTGGAAGGATCCAAGTCTCCAATGTAGTAATTAACCACATTTATGTGTGGAAGCCTTCAGCATGAGTCTCCCGGGAAGCCTTTTTCAGTTTGGTTTATCTGCTACATAATTTAGAGGGTTGTCTCTATATGAACAATGCTGTGCATATAGTAGATACTCAAGAAATGACAACTGTTTGCTATTGGCATATCCTCAGTTATCAATGCTATTTGAATTTTCCAAATATTTGCTCTGTGTTTTTCATCTTTCCATGGGACATCCTCCAACTTTGATAAGTGATTCTCATACTTACATATATGAAGTAGATTAAGTTCAGTTTTCCCGTCTCCACCTTTAGAATGCCTTATTTAATAGAAACCTAAAAACAAAGAGGTTTAGCAAGTCCCCCAAATGATTCTGAGATTGAAGGGCAGGGATCCACACTTTCAAAAACTACCTTAATTTTATGGTATTTTGAAACTCCTGGGTATTTCATAGCATATACAGAAAAACATCTTCTTTATTGAATGTATATTTCCAGGTTGCCTCAAGATCTTGGGTTGTCAGGTAGCACAGCTTGAGTATAGACAGGTACGAGAACCTCCTACCTCACAGCCAGAAAGTGAGTTCTGACAGTCATTTTAGCTGCAGGCAGTGCTGTCAAAAGATTAAAAGTGGTAATTATTGCTTCCCTGGTCTGAAATGGTCTTTATCTGCAGCTGAGTAGCTCTTAGGAGGAGGAAGAATTGTCACTATTTTTTTGAAAATAACAAAATGTTCCCTGATTGAGTTTTAGTGCTGAACTTCTATGGATCTTCAAATCAAAGGGCAAGTATTTTAGCACTGGGTGGTACTTTCTTCCATAAAGTGTAGCTTAAGATACAGAGAAATGGGAGGTAATGATACGCAATGATCCCTGAACTGAATCTCATTCTATTGCCTTATGCCTGTGTGGTATGCTGTTCTAGTAAATTAGGTTAAATCCTTTTTGTATTTATTCATATGTCAATACTTCCTATGTTAAATGGTATTTTCTTAATTTTTCCCCTTTAACTACTAATATGTGGGGCAAGTTTGAGAGTTAGTACTCTGGAAATTAGTATAATGCCTACCTTAAAATATAGTCAATGAATTTTGTTTAGATTCTAAAAGTAGCCTCTGTACCATTTTCTAGAATTCTAGAACATCAAGACTAATTTTCAGGGATTCTATTTATTAAAATGGGCCTTATGAGATAAATTCCACTCTAAAGAATGAAAAGTCTCATTTTGTCTGTATTTCACTGCAGAACATGTGTATTACTTTGGAAAAGGTTGCTCACCTGGTAATGGGCACCTAATCCTTAATTACAACATTTCACATAATCACTGTAACTTGACTACACTTTATTTATTTAGCACAATGTTGTCACTCTTATCACATATATCCCATTCTGTTTTATACCACCGTTACTTATGTCTCCAGCTTTTTCTTCCCTACTAAACATTGAAGTCATGTAGTATCTTGATATTCTTATGTTTTTCCTAAATTTACATGGTCTTTTGCATATGGAAAATGCTCAATGTATATTAAATGATTTGACTGTGTTTACTTCTGTATGGCTTTTGTTATGATGTTTCATGTTTTAAAGGTTTTTACAGAAACTCCCATTATCATCATTACAAATTTTCTCTAAAAGGAAGATTCACAATTAAGAAGATTCTGATTAAAGAAAATGTCTCTTATAAGTGGGAGCTAAGCCTGCCATACCTAGTTACAAATATTTAAAGAACTAGATAATTATAATTGATCTCCAATTAAAGCCAACATATACCTAAGATAAATGAGAATATTTATGGGAAGAAATAAGGTCAAATTATTTTAGTTTATTGCTAAATAAAGTTCTAATCGATGAAAGAATCAAAAATTAGAAGTTAGTAATATCTTTATTTTTAAATCTGTTTTATAGTTCAGATTTCCTATAGCATATCCATTCATTATCCCATTGTTTATTTGAATATAACACTTTGGATAAAGGTAATTATCCATTTTCACGATGGTTATAAAATGCATCAACATATCACCATCCATAAGCACTCATTAGCAGTTGGATCCTGGCATGGCAACACAAAATACTATGATACAAAGAGGAGACCATCCACCAGTTTAGATCCCATGGAACTGACTCAAAATGAGTGATCTCAGAATACCACATGCATGCCAAGGCTGGTTTTACTTAGCCGGACATACCTCATTTTGAGATTTGGACTTTGTTTTAGCACCTTTCAGACCTTCCCTAGGTAAGTCAGCCTGCTACCACTGCTCTCTGTATGCACGGGGGCTCTCCCTGTTTGTAACTGTGTTGTAGCAGGCACTTAATAAAGCCTCCCTCCAGCTGCCTTTGAGCCCATCAGTGGCAACTGTTTAGGTGTTCTCTTATCATCCATCTCCTCATATATGCTACACAGAAGAGTTATGCTTCAATACACATTGCTTCAAAGTGGATAGACTGGCTGCTCTCCAGGACCTCATTGTTGATGATCCTGCCTCACCACTTAATTAAATAGAATTTCCCAATGAAGCTTCTCTGGAAACCATTTATAGAGTCCGGACCACATAAGTGAGCTCTTGTCAATCTGTGCACAGTGAGACATCCATAGATTTTCAGTTTTATTCAAAGTTTGGGGCAAACTGAGCTAGACATCTATCTCCCTGCTGAACATAAGACAACATCTGATTCCTTTGCCTGAATAATTCCTAAGTGTCCACTGAACATTAGATGGTGTCAGACAAATGCTATATGTTTGGGATACTCAGATATAAAGTTTTAGCCTCAAGGACCACATTGTCTTATAATTAGTGTAAAATGTAATAAATGCTATAATAGAAGTTTTTGAAACATATTTTGGAAGTGCGGAGGAAGAAGGAGTTCTACTTAACACAGAGTAGGAAGGAAAGTGAAGCAAAAGTGGAACAAACAATTACAAGGTAGAGAGTGTAAAAGATATTGCAAAAAGGCCCATGCCCACCAAGAAAGGGAAGTAAACTCCGAGAAAACATGTGTACCTGGTGAAAATTCAGTATAAAACATCAATAAAGAGGCACAGTTACCTCTTTCAGACCATGATTTATCTCAATCCATTCATAGCAGAAGAGCCCAGTCCCATAAAAGTATCCATTAATAAAAATTTCCAAAGAGAGTAAGTGGTTTCCCCTAGCATATGCAACTATGAGGGGAGTCACCCTCACAAAAAAACAAACAAAAGAACGGAATTATCTTACGGAAGCCTTGAAATACAAGATTCCCCCACTAGGTGGCTAGGTGAGTGTTCTAGGAACCCATCTGTATCAGCGTACCAACTGGCATTGTTGTGAGAGGTTGTGTTTGGTGTCAGTGAATTTTCTTTAAAGACTCTTTCACCGCATTTGCCCATTTCCTGATGGGTGATTTATGAGTGCACCTGCCCACACCATACTGAGCATTCAGCAGTTTTTGACGAAAAGCATCATGCCCCACTTTCCCTATTCACCCCAGTCTCACCCTGAGTGACCTTTACTTTCCCTGGATGAAAAAGTCCTCAGAAGGAAATGTTTTGCTGTTATAGAAGAGGTGAAACAAAAAAACAGCAGAAGCACTAAAAGGCATCAACATTGATAAGTTCAACAACTTTTTTGAGCAGTGGGAAAAAAGTCTCAACAGGTGTATTGCATCAAATGGAAAGTACTTTGAAGGTGACTGAAATTTAAACATGTAAGAATAAATACACAATTTTTTTATAAGTAAATTCCAGTTTTGGGGGCCGCCTCATAGTTAGTAACATTCTCAGGTCTAGAATGCAGACTTCCTTGAAGGAGGGCTATAAAAAAGGGGTGGGGGCATATTGTAGTGTTAGAAAGTTCTGAACTGTGTAGGTTACCCTCTTGGTCTCTGCAGAGACTTTTCCTAATACAAAACACATAGGAATCAGGGTTTAGAATTATGTGATTTTTTACATACCAACACTGGGACTACTAAGCATTTCTGATGAAGAAGTCTTTCAGATTATAATGAGTGGACAAAAGTAATGGCATTAGCTCCTTCTTTAGTCATGAGGACCATTCTACATACCAGATTAAGACTAATCTCCAAATTTGAATAATATCTACAAGTTTTTATATAAGCCAAGCAAATAGCTTAAACATCATGTCAGTGGAGAATAGTTTTAACCATAACTTTAACTTCTCTGTGGTCTCTGACACTGTTGATTACACGTGTCTTCAATTTTCAAAATTGTTATTTATTTCATATTTTTGATGCCATTCTACTACTCTCTCCTGGGTTTCTCTTACCTTCTGTTTGTGCCTTGTCACTAATTTTCTAGGGTTCCTCTTTCCTCGGATCATGGATTTCATTAGGTCTCCAACCTTAGCTCCCTATACTTTGTTTTTCCACTTTGGGATCTTAAATGCATAGCTCAATGTGTTGTTTATAATTAGACCACTTGGCGAGTACTAGAAAGTATCCAGCTGCCTTTTCTACTTAAATTCCCAGAAGGGTCTGAATCCAAACATAATTTAAACTTAACATTACCTTCTTCCCCAAACCTGCTCCTCCCCCCATCTCCCTGTCTTTGAAATGCCATCACCATTGGCCCTGCTGTTGAATTCAGAAATCTGGGAGTCATCTTAGTCACCTCCCAAGTCCTCACTCATTGGTCACTGAGTGCTCTAAAGTCTACCTTTGCTTGGTTCCTCTACTTTCTACATCCATTGCCATGCCTTTTATTCATGCCCTAATCTCTTCTTGCCTGGATAACTTGTCGTCTCTCTGCCTTACTCCTCTCCTCTCCATCCCCCTTCCAGCATCTGCAGAGGACTTTCCAATACATAAATGTGATTGAAATTCTTCAACATTCCCTGGTTGCTGTCAGCCTAAAATTCAAATAACCAAATTTAGTCACAAGTGTCTCCAAGATTTATCCCTGACCCAATATACCTGTACAATCTCATTTGCATCCTTCATCCCATGTATATCAGCTGCTTCAAGACCCCTATACATATTGGGCTACCTCCTTCTACCACCACTTTCACTTGCTGCCCCTTCTCAGATGTTTCTTTTTCCACCTGTGATGACCTTCACCTCCTGCTTCAGCTAGATAACTTCCATTGATCCTTCAAATCCCAGCTTAAGTGTCATCTTTTCAGGGGAACCTTCCATGATTTAGGAACTCTGTCCTTGTTCTCAGGTGTATCTGGTCCTTAGATCCATCACAGTGTGTATGGCTCCCCTCAGGTAATTCATTAATAGACTACAAATTCTCTGTGGTCAGAAATTGTTCTTACTTGGATGTGTATACTCACTTCATAGCATAGAAGGTAAATTGTAAAATGAATGGATATGTTGTTTAATCAAGTACAGTGGAAGAGGTGGAAAAAGGATTTTAAAATGGTTTTATTTAAAATTCCTCTTGGACATTCAGGTAGAAAGGAAAATGTGAGATTGACACTATGTAGGAAAAGTTGGTGAGTGATACAAGTTTGAACCATTGCTTTTTATAGAGAAGATGTATGAAGAGAAGCAATGCTTAAATTTAGCCCTGCAGATACATAGTGACTCTAGGTAATTAGAGCATCCCCTGAGAAATAAAGCATTTATTTTAATTTAAATGAGCAGGAATCTCTGTTTAGAGCAGCTCAATAAAATTTTTAGTTTTTTCTATGTATCAGGCTCTGTGTTCTTCCCTGGGGATACAAAGGTGAATAAGACAGACAGTTCCTCTCTAGTAGAAAGAAAGACACTTGTACACTGCAGAGTAAAAGGCAGTATAATGAGTGTTAGGAATAGTAGTATATACAAGATGACACTGAAGCAGAAAAACGAGGTGTTGCTTGTTTGCAGGGGAAGGAGGAAAATGTATTATTAAAGAAAAGCTCATGGAAGAGAGGACCTCCAATGACCATTGAAATATAATTAGGGATTTACCAGTTAGAGAAGGGGAAAAGCAGAAGAAACAAGAGAGAAGACAAGCATATAGCTGTATGTTGTGTACAGAAAATAAGTATTTGAGTACTTTAGAGCATAATTTATTATGATGGGAACAGCTGCTCTTTCCCTTTCACAATTTTGAAAGAGTTAGTAGGGATCGCACCATGACAAATTCCTGTGCCATGCCAAGAAGTTTGGCTTAACATATGCTTAGTAGGTAGACACAAGAGGGTTATACTGAGGGGAGGGACAAAGTCCTATTTGCAACTTAGAATGGACCACTCTGGGTAGAGTGAAATGGATGTACTAGAGGCAAAGGAAAGAACAGAACAGAACAGAATGGGGGAGAGAGACCTCTTAAAAGGCTTGGAATTGGATACAATAAAAAGAATGGAAAGACTGCTTTCCAAAACATTTAAGAAATAAAACCAACAAAAATCAGCAACTGGAATTTCTCATCTGAAGTTATTTCAGCATCACATCTTTAGCTAAAAGATCTTCCAGTAATTTGGAGGAATTTTAACTTTGTAAAATGAAATAACAAAAGGACACTAAACTTCACTAATAAGCTTGGGTATTATTCTGCTTTCAGATGGGATTCAGGCCTCAAGAAAACCACATAGTGTGAATCATTATGAAGTATTCACAGCACACTGCAGCCATACTGTGAGTTCAACAGAATTGACATGCTTTGGGGCCCTTAATTAGATGCACCTGATATGGTTTATTTTTTAAATGAGGAATTGTGCCTCCTGCTAAACTGTCCCTGGAAACTAATACCAGAAGGCACTCTGGTGCCACATCAAGTACAATGTATACTATGCTAACTTAATCTGGTGATTTTAAATCCAGACAGATTTAATGAGAAGCACAAGTTATTTTTTAAAAGTTGAATGTGTAATATATTAAATATTACCATATTTTTCAGACCATAAGATGCACCTAGGTTTTAGAGGAGGAAAATAGGGAAAAAATTTTGAAGCAAAAAATGTGGTAAAATATTTAATAACATAAATAACACAATATTTCAGCAATGTAAATGTAAACAGAACTGAACAGCAGCATTAACAACCATTATTCCTCCCAAATTTGGGGGAAATAAAGTGCGTCTTATAGTCTGAAAATGCGGTAATATCTATATCTATTTAATTCTTGACCAAGTAACAAAGAGCAGCAAAAATTTTATATCTCAAAACAGTTTAAAGATCTTTAATCAAGTGATAATAAATTTTTATGGTCATATTTGTTTCATGCCTACATTTGCTTTACTTCACTGTGTACATTTGTAAATACAATTTTACTTTTGAATATTTTTAGATTTACATAAAAGTTTCAAAGATAGTACAGGGAGTTCCCATATATCCATCACCCAGGTTCCCTAATGTTAATACCTTACATTAACCATGACATATTTGTAAAATTTAAAAACTTAACCTTGGTGTATTACTATTAACTAAATGACAGGCTTTTTTCGGATTTCACCAGTTTCTCCACAAATATGCTTTCTCTGTTCCTGGATGTGATTCAAGCTACTACACTACATTTAGTCACCATGTCACCTCTGCTCTGTGACAGTCTCTCAGTCTCTCCTATTTTTCATGACCTTGGACATTTCAGTAGCATTGGTCAGGTATTTTCTAGAAAGACTTTCAGTGTGGGTTTTCCTGATGTCTTCTCTCATGATCAAACTGGAGTTATAGGCTGGAGGAGGAGGACCACTGAGATTAAGTGCCCTTTTTATGACATCCTACCAGAGGCTACGTGATAGCAATATGATTCATCCCTGGTGATGTTAACCATCACCACTTGCTTAAGGTGGCGTCTGCCATGACTCTGCACCATAAAGTGATGATTTTTCCTTCCCATACTCCACTCCTTGGAAGAAGTCACTACATGCAGCCCACACTGGAGGTAGCAGGAGTTATGCTCTACCTTCTAGTGGAGAAAATACCTACATAAATTATATGGAATTCTTCCCTAAGGGAGATTTGTCCCTTCTCCTCCAGGTATTTATTTATTCAAACATTATATCAGTATGGACTCATGGCTATTCACCTTATACTTGGGGTTATAATTCAATACTATTTTGTTGCTCAAATCATTTCACCGTTGTCCATTGGGGACTCTTCCAGTTTGGCTTCCTGTTCTCTTTGGCATGCCCACATTATTTTGCATTTTGAAAACTTCATTACTTTCTGGCCCTACAAGATGATCAAAGTTCACTTGTGTAATGTCTTCCCCTGCCTTAGAATTAGCCATTTCTTCAAGGATTCCTGATTTCTTGTTTTGGAGAATGAAATTTAGTGATAAAGATCTGGACTACACTGCTTTTTTGAAAACACCGTATTTTTCCATCTCTTATCTTGTATTCCACGAGCAACCACAAGGGCATCCCGTCCCATCATTCTTGTTCAAAAACCCATTGTGACTTGGAGAATTTTAAAAAATACAAACTTCTGGTCCCTACCACTAGGGACGGTGACTCTGTAAGTCTGCAGCTGAGCACTGGTCTGGTGGTGTCGGTGTTGGTGGTGTTATGTACCCAGGTAATTTTGTTATGAAAAATAGTTCAGGGATAATTGTATATATAGTTAACTTACTTAATTTTCTGTGGGGCCCAATGAGGCCCAGAGAATGAAGCACAAGTCCAAAGATACCCAGAAAAAAAAGTTATTTCTTTACCCCTAGTAAATCAGATTTTTTCCATGCTTATGCTTTCAGTGTGTGTTTACTCATATGTTTTAAATCAGTGAGTCTCAAACCTGGATCCTCCCAGGGGAGTTTTAAAAATCCCAACACACAAATCCTACTCTTAGAAGCTCTGATTTAAATATTTGGGATTGGTACCTAACAACCAGGTTTTTCTTAAAGCCTTACACATGATCTAATGAGCAGACAAGGATGAGAATTACTACTTTAAATGAACAGACTCAATCCCACCAGGGCTCAAATACTGTAGATTATGTTTTCTTTATTATGATATTTCAGAGTAATGTTTGATTTATATTGTAAAACTTGACATCTCAGGTTCATCAGTTTAATTTGACAAACATGTATAACATTTACTTTGTGCTTAACAGAGTGACAGACTCTGGAGAGGGAAAGAGTAAGAACATGAATCAGTTACAGTCTCTTCCAACGAAGAGCTTAAACTAGAACAGAGGGACATTGGGATGGATACGAATAAGTAGAATAGCAAGTTCAGACAGGTGAATACTAAGTGGGGCATAAAGTGCCAGGGAGGGAAATGGGGGTTCAAAGGAATAAGAAACTAGATCATATTGACATAAATGGAGAATTTCATTCTCTGGCTGAAGCAAGTGGTGCCTTCTTTCTGAGACTCCATGGATGGCCTTTGCCAAAGCTGTCACTTTTCAGGGAAGCCAGAAATCATATTATTTTGTGTGAAAAGTCCATTAGTATCACACATTAGCTAACATGGTTATCGCCCAGGTCTTAATTAAGCTCCCTCAAGCAGGATGCTAAGCAAACCATATTAACAATGAATCCGGCTGTAAGAAAACTTGTTATTGTTAGGTGCCTTGACTGCAAATTGCTTTGTCCCATAACTGGGCAATGCTTTTATTACTGTTTTTACCGCTGGTAGATTAGAGTGCCTGTTGTAGGAATTATGTATAACTGCACTGTTTTTAATATTTGCTACTGCAGTCATTTCTGTAATTATGATACAGAAGCTATGGCTGCAAGCTGTTCCCGTGGATGGCTATTTCACAGTTCTAATGATGGTATCTGCTGAAAATTTTATCTGCAAAGGCCCTGCCAGCAAGTGCCTCCCTGGTGATATGAAGCAGATAAGCTTTATCAGATGCTGTTAATGAGCTTGATTTATGATGTTGGTAGTTCAGTCTGTAAAGTTATTTGGGGTTTTAGACATTTAAATTCCAGTGTTTGGTGTGTCCTCCCCCATCCCCTGGGGAAAGAAAGAAACCTGTTAGAACTTGAAACTACCAAGCACTGTAAAGTAGCATCATTCACATAGCACATTTTCTTGTAGAAACTATCTTCAAGGTGCAATGGCAAGTCATGTATTACATACCAAGTACAAGATTCATGAAGCTGTTAATTAAAAAAAGACTAATTATTAACCAAGGAATAGCCTCCATGTTAGCTCTGGGAGTTGCCTAAAACACTACAATTAATGAGTCCATTATCAGTTTTCACAGTGAGGTGATGCCCCAGCAGCTATTGCTTCCCTGGCGGAACCTGTGCCCCATCATCACATCCTGCTCTGCCTGGTTCATACTGTTGCCAGAAAGTGCTTGTGTAAACAGTATGCAAGCACATCCCCCCAAATTAAACACAAACTAGCCTTACACATAAATAGAGTAGTGGCCCACAGGTATGTGACTAGTGGGGTCTCCTCTTCCCCAAGCCCACCCTTCTAACACCAGCCCAAGTATTCAAGTACTGTGGTGTCTGGAGTTCTGCCACTTGACCTTTGGGAATGACTTTGCTCTCCTCATCCTCCTTTTAAAAAATTCAAATATTATGGAGAATAACACAAGTTCTCACAGGTTATGTAGTTGTTTTGCCCTGAATGAATTAATTATGTCAACTTGGCCAAAATGGAAAAGACTGCCTCTCACTATAGTGAATTTGTCTACATTGAAGTGTCAGAACAAAAGACTAAACGGTGTTAGCAGGTGTGCAGGACCTGAGTTGGTATTAGACTACTAAATAGTATACATTTTCTCCCAATTCTGAGTTTTTATTATTGCATCAGCCAAGGAACGTCTTTGGACTTTTAGCCTTACCTATAAAATAGGCTACTAGAATATCTTTACTCACTTCAAGATTCATAATTCAACCCTTATTACATGAGAGAATATGGTAGCCAAATAGATCAGAGAGGATACCAGAAGAGAAGAAAAAGACATGTGGAGAAATGCTTTACCACCATCATAAAGGTGTTGATATGATATTACTTTGGTGGATAATATTTCACCTGGGGTCATTAGAACATGGTTGGCTGCAAAATGCTCTAAGCTTGAACAAAAATTTCCCTGTCTCTGTTCGGTTGGGTTTGACCAGTGGTGTGCTGCATACCTCTGCCAACACCTAAACATTCCCTACATGAAACAGAAACAGCATATGCACAGGGCGCTCCTCCCAAGTCCTACTGAAGTTTGATAAACTCTTGAAACTCATTCATCCTTCTTGATACCTCCTTTTTCTCTCTAATCCCTCTTTCATGATAATCTGAAGAGTGGTCAGCAACCCAGGTCCTGATGTTTTCTCCACCTAATTTCTTGGTTCCCTTCCCTCCTGTATGTTTTTCTCTATATCTCTTTGTAGACAGCTCTCTGATGAAGAAGTAGTCATGGCACCAAGGTGAAAGTGCCTGGCACCTTTTTCTTGGTAACCATTGAGGTTCAACTAAAGATATAATTAAGAAAAATATATTTTGAATAGGATGCCATTTCTACCATTCTTCTCCTAGAATACTTTGCTTTCTTTTATGTTTCTCTACAATACAATCTTCTTCTTTATTCAGCTTTATAAAATGTTGATGAGGGTATTGACCCAACTACGGGGAGAGATAATTGAAGAAATTCATTTGAGCACCTTGTTTATTAAGACGAGATGCATTCTTCTCACTCTCTTGAGTTTGTATCACTAGCTAGTTTTTCTCTCTGTCTAACCATACTAAAACTAAAAATGTTTCAAGAGTTAGATCGCTTTAACAATGACATCATTTGAACACTGTCACCTAGGTAATGGAATAATTTCCATAGCAACAGAGCCTTTATCTTTCAGCTGCTATAAAATTTTGACAGATGGGAGAAACTGATTAAAGATTTAAAGCAGGACATAAATGTAATATCTTACAAAGTGCTATATTTTATAAAGATTAAATTAAATATGAAATGTATATATTGTTATTTATTTCCAAAGTTAATTTAGCTTTTGACCAAATGGATATTCTCTTCTTTGAGTAATTGAGATTAGATTATTAAATGCAGGGACACTAATAGTAGAATGTTTAAAAATTATAAAATGTTAAGAGAGGAGTAAAAAGAAGACAACTATAGAATGATTATTCTTATTAAACTGACCAATTAAATATCTGCATTTCTTGCAGCTATAACCTGTATCTGATGAAAACTTCTGTTAATCTAATTCTCCTTTACTTTTGACATTACAATTATGACTTCCAATTGACTTAAATCTTGGGTGTTTATGTCTGTGCATTTGTGTGTGTGTATATGGTGTCTATATATTTTCCTTTCCTCCACAGTTAAACAAAGTGAACCCAATGTGCATTTTTTGGGTGACACATTATCAAGTTGACAGTTTGAATTTGTCACCTAATTAAGGGTACACAGATCAAAAGGCCATTTAAGCATTTCTTACTTCTCTACCAAAATATAAAACAAAATGTGGATAATCAACTTCATTTCTCATTCTTAATTCACTCATCTCCAAGGAAATTATTATTTAGTAAGAGAAGTGGGCCCAGTAAATCACTTTTATTGAACCTTTCCAAGCTCAAAAAATACCACTGATTTCATGGCCAAAGAAGTACAGGGCATTAGGGCAGAGATTTAAACAAAAAAAGAATGCTTATTAATAATGATGTGTTCCTTGGTCTTTCCAGGGGTGGGGAGAAAGTTTACTCATATAATCAGACTATAAAAAATCATCTATATTAATAAATAATATATACATGTAAATTTTCCTATATTTATTTACAAAAGAATGAACTGTCATAATATCCAATTAAGGTCTTGCAAAAAAGCAACATTAGTATTTGTTAATTTGCTAATATTTATATACAGCACTCATTCATTCTCTTTAGGATTTTTTTTTGTCTCCTTCAGATCACGAAAATTCATGTGAAACCTTGAAGACTGACTACTTTATCAGATTTTTTCATGATTTAAACTCAAGTAGAGAGCACAAGCCTAATTTACATACCTATGCTTACACAGAAAATGATAAGGTCTCTTTCATTGGTCACAGCCCAAATCTACAATGTGCCTTTACTTTTGGTACTTAGAACTGAGAGTAGATCCCTTTCAAATCTATTAATGCAAGTGTTTTGTGGCATAATGTGGGGGGGTGTGTGTGTGTGCATTTGTCAGACACTCTTTTTAAATTCTCTGGCAATCTTTACAACTGAGTTAAAACTTCTCTATCTGCTCAAGAAAGAAAAGTAAGGTTCACTTCATTCACAGAGGACAAAACTCTTCCAAAAGAAGTCACAAACATATTGAAATAACTAGACCTCAAAAGGTTACTTATAAAACTGAAGAGTGCTTCACTCCATGCCAACCTGAATCTGAAAGGATAGAGCATAGACTTTAAAGAAATAAATACATATTTTAATATTTAGACCAAAACTTACTAGCTATAAGACACTGTTCTTCAAGACTACAGTTTCTCATTAGGAAAATTAAAACATTAGAGAAATAATACCTACTTTTTAGGGTTGTTTGAAAATGACTTCATTTCCAATGGATATAAGGTACCTAGTACACTGCCTGAAACATAGTAGACACTCAGTAAATATTGACTCCCTTCACTTTTATTTTTATAATTTCACAATCCCTATGGTTCAGGTGATGATTAATGTTAGAATTTGGGTGAGTTAGGGAGAAAATGACCACTTTAAATCCAGTGTGAAATACTCATCTATAGGCTAGGGAAACAATGGAGGGCTAATGAGCTGCTACACAATGACAGCCCCTGGTGAGAAGTGCAGATGAAATCCCCCCTAAGATTATTTCTTAACTAAATAGTAAATGTTAAGAATTAGTGCTTTTTTTGATTCAAGAGACATTACTAAAGAAACTGTGGAAAATAAAATTTCCCCAGTTGAAGTTCCTGTGGATGAAGTTTTGGCAGAGCTATTGCATGTCCTGTTATCTGGGTCACATAAAACGATTGTGCCAGTAGATGCTTAAGACACATTAGGTTCAAAACGCATTCAAATAATTTCAGACAACTGCAAATGTGTCAATAGAATGAACTGTGCATGAAGGCATAACTGATCAGTCTTTAAGTAAATGAGATCATAATCAGAAGGAATATATTTCATTCAAAGTAGAGAAACTAGGATACAAATTTTATTAAAAAGTGTGGCTGGCTACTTGACTCTACCTTGGACAAAATTATTTTGATGAATTTTAAGAAGTAAAACCTCTAACATGAGATTGCACCAGTAGTTTGCTTGCAGATGAGTTAAGCGGGTTCCTGGGGTGGTTAGTTTAGGGCACAGGTTGTAAAGGGGTAATCCATTGGCCATGTCTGATGTGTAGACACCAGGCTCCTAGCCCCAGGTACATCCAAAAGTGGAGTGTGGAGTAAAACATTGGTCAAGTGATAGATTAAGGAGCAATCGATGTTTTACATTTCTTCCCTAACAGTCGTGGCAAATAAAAATCTTTCTCCTGCTGTGGCAGAAGTGTTTGCTCTCTGCACACCCTAACTTGGAGAGACTGAGATCATGAAACATCAGAGAACATGAGCCAAACAAAGCTGTCTGCTAAATTCATGATGATGTGACAGTCTCCATATAACACAACAATAAAATGGGATCATCTCTACCCTAAACTTGACAAAGAAGAAGAAATAAGAGTAAAATTCACAACTAGCAAAAGTCAAAACCAAGCTGCACTATAACAATGAAAACAGAAACATAATAATAAGGCTCTGGATAATGTGAAAAAACAAAGAACTCTGGCCAAAATAGAATCTACACTCAACTTTTACTTCCTCCCTTCATTTATTCTATGAATAATTTATTGAGAAGGTAAAGGAGAAGGTCACATGATCTTAAAATGAGCTTCTATTTCAGTTTCTCCAAGGCTTGGGTTAACCAGAGCAAACCCTGTGTCTCATAGTCAGGTTCTGGATCACCTAAACAAGACTGGGAAGGAAGTCGACAGAAAGCTAGTAGTTGTCCTCCTTGGCTCAACTTTAATCTTCAGGATATGTAAAAAATTTAAAATGACAAGAAAAAGTTTTACTTTCAGAGAATATTTCTTCCTAGTGTTTCCCCTATGAAAGAAGAAAGGCACCTACTTAACAATGACTTTAAATTGCATAAAAGGAACTCCAGGAAAACTCCCCAGAGAATCTGGACTGGATTTGCTGGACTTTTCAGGAAGCAGAAACAGGTGCCAGAACCATGATTTTTGTTTGTTTGTTTTCATTTTTTTCTGAATAGCAAAATAAATCATCACATTGGAAAGACTAAGCATGTCCTTAGATGATAAATCAGAGCAGTGTGTTGTGTTATCAGGACCACCTGTGGATCCCACCTTGGGAACAGGCTTGGGGTCCTTTTGAAACCCTACTCCAGGACTGCTTGATGACGAACCCCATAGAGAACTGGGATTGCTAGAAACACAGGGTTTAAGAGAGGAAGTAAAAGTAGCTATTAGAAAACAATGCATGGAAGCATTATAGTAAATGTAAATGTAGGTTCCAAGAAATCCAAAATGTGCCAATGAACTTGCTTTATGATCATACTCTATTGACTTCTGCTCTTTCAAAATAATTGTATCATTTATAATGAGTAATGAGACAATCTCCAGCTCTCTTTCATCTATGAGCAGGCCTGTAATCAGCCGCCTACCCAGGCAGAAGATTGGAAGATTATTATCTTTAAAAAATGTAATTACTTCAGAGGTATTACTTATACACTCTGACATTTTGGGATCCTTCAATGAAATGTCAGAACCCCTAAATGGTCACACTCCAAAAAATTTCTCTGCTCAAAAATACTTGTCATGCACACAGTTTAGTGTTTTAGTTTCATTCTTAAATATGAAGAACAGGAAAGAATCATAGGACAAAGGAAGATATCATTACCATAAAAGACAGAAAAAAACAAGCAAAGTCAAAAGAATGCAAGCAATGAGGCAGAAACCTTTTAAACAGAACTACAGTTAATATCACCAGAGGTAAAAGAAGATATTTTACACATGAAACAAAAGTAGGACAATGGACAAAAATAGAAAAAAATAGCTCTTAGGAATTAAAAATATATGATAGAAACAATTTAATAGATTGTTCAAATAATAAAACTGGGTAAATTCTCAAGGAATTAAAGCAAATATGTAAACAGGTGAACAATAGCAAAAAAAGAGAGATTGAAGTCAAAATTAGAGGATTATTTCTAGAGTTCATTATCCAACTGAAAGATGGTATTTTCTGAAAGTGAAAGAAAAGGGAAAATGGATGAAATTATAAAATAAATTAATTAAAATATTTCTTAGAATTGAGGAACTGGAAATTCTAGATTGAAAGGATCCCCTAAGTGTCTACCCTCATGAATATAAGTAAATAAATAACACAAATATAATCCCCATTGAAAATATCTTACTATTTCAAAATTCCAATAAAGACAAGTCTATGAAATATTCTAGAGGTGGAAGATAAAAAAAGTTATGGAGGACAAGAATTAAGCTTTACTACAGTTTCAATTCTCAATGGCCACACCTCAACCTGTAAGGTCATAGAGCACAGCCTTCAAAAATTTGAGTGAAAATTATTTCCAACTCAAAATTCTATGCTGAACTAATCTATCAACCAAGTATAAGATACAGTAAGATATTTTCTCTCCTGTGAAGTATCAATATTTTATCTCCCCTGTATCCAAGAGGTAAGGTTAAAGAAACTAAACTGAAAAGAATAACCCAGAAATAAAAATACAGGACCCGGGCACCAGGTTTCCTAATGCAGAAGAAATGGGAAAGGGATTCCCAGGACGAAGGTAAAGGGAAGACTCAAGATGCCAGTTGTACATCCAACCTAGACAAGATGGGAACAGAAAGATGGAAGACCTAGAAGGTATGATCTACCATTTTAAAAAGAGAAGAACTTAAAGATTATTTGATGTTTGACCATATTAACAATAGTTTCATAAAATTTACCTCCCCCAAATTGATATAACTTTTGGTGGACGATGGGGGAGGTGCTATGAGTGTATGGTACTGAAGAGTTTGTATAGGTTAACTATGAATTTTGAAAATGGATGCCTGAAGTTAGATCAATATAAGATTATTATTGGTGTTATTTCAAAAAGATGGCTCTCATTTCTTGAAAAAGGCATTCCTGGATTATAGAGGATTTACCCTCAAAGGAGTAGAGAAAGAATTCATAACTGCAACTTTCCAAAGTAACAACTCTAAGAAAAAGTAGGTCAGGGGTCAATAATCAAGACAAAACCTCTCTAAAGCAAAGTCAAACTGATCCCTTGGTCACAGAGAACATAAATAAGGAGATCTCTTTAATTGCATCCAAGGCTAATATGGCATTTAGTCAGCACAGAAAATAGTACACACCAAAAAAGGAAATTATAAGCCAATATCTTTCATGAATATTGATACAAAAGTCCTCAACAAAATATTAGCTAGGAATAGATTTTAAAATAATATTGGTTTTATCCTGAAAACGAAGTGTTAAATTTCGATTTAAATATCTATTAAAGCAATTTACCACATAAAGAAATTAAAGAAAATTCATAACCTTATGTCAATAGATGCTTAAAACACATTCAATGGAATTAAATACCAATTCATTAATAAAAAGAAAAAATAATTTAGAAAACTACTGAGATAAATTCTTTTCTAATAAAGAGTATTCATAAATTCTACAGCAAAGTCATAATGTGAACATCAGAAGCATCGGCATTTCTTGTAATAGCAAGCACAAGACTGTGACATTTGCTGTTGCCACTTTGATTAAATAATATACTGTGTTTACCAGCATAGTAAATACATACACAAAACAAACAAGTAAATAAAAGTTATAACTAAAAGACATATGGTCTAAAAAGAGAGGAGGAAGGAACAAAGTGCCATTCGTCACAGATGATGCATGATTGCCTCTGTACATAACCCTAGAGAATCTATAGGCAAGTGATTAGAATTAATGGGACGTCAATCAGGTATACAAGGTCTATATGAAAAATAAATATCACTTCTATACACAGTATGCAACAGTAAATACAATTTAAGATATCATTTGTAGAAGCACCAAATATGAATGAACTATAAGACTAAGTATAAATAAAGATGGTCATGATTTTTATGGAGAATATTGTAAAACTTTATTGAAAGGCATTAAAAATGACCTACATAAAAAAGAAATATCCTATTCATTAATAGTTTCAATATTATAGACACAGCAATTCTCATTAAAATACTCTATATGTCCTATGAAATCCAAAGAAATCCTGATGGGAATTTTAATGAAATTGAACAAGCTGATTCTAAAATTAATATTGAAAAATAACAAGTCAGGAATGACAATACCTTCCTGGAGAACAGAATAAGACTTATCTTAATAGATCTTATTATAAACCTATTTTAATGAAGATTAGAGTGTTGGCGTAAGAGTAGGTTAATAAGCAAATGGAATAGAAAGCCCACATACATATGTACACATATGCACAACTGTATCTAGGAAATAAGGGGCATTACAAGTCCATGGGGAAAGGATTATGGAAATTATTCCAGAATACAATACATGAAGGTAAAATAAAGTCTGATCCTCATTTTGTATATACCCAAAATCAGATTAAAGTGATTGCATAACCTAAATGTGAAACTTAGAATATGAACAATCATCTTTGTGATCTGAGGATTGGGAAGAATTTCTTAACCAAGACATAAAAAATTATAAACATAAATAAAGTGATAAATATAAGTATATTAATTATTTTTGTCCATCAAAATACATCATTTAACAATTTAAAAAAACATTATCAGTTAGAAGATATTTGCAAAATGTAATTACCAAATGACTAGAATTGAAAAGATAGAAGTTCTCCTCCACGTCAAAAGATAAAAGAACAATTTAGAGATGGGAAAAATATGTGTACCAGCACATCAGAGAGGAAACACAGTTGTCAGTAATTATACCAAAAGATGACAAAACTTATATTTATAGAAATGAAAATCAAAAGGAGATATTATTTTATAAATTTCAATGGAAAAAAGTTTGTTTCACCATACACAGCAATTACTGTGAGAGAATGTGGGACCATAAGAACTCTTACATACTTCTGGTAGGAGTGTAAATTGGTAGAACCATTTTGAAAAGGCCCACAAAACTGTATTAAGTTAAATATATACACATGTTCTTTACAAGCCAGCAAATCTTTCCTAAGAACCTATGGATTCTGCTGTACTTGAGCACAGAAAATAGCACAAGATTTTTTACGGCACTGTTTTTTAATTACAATAAAATTAAAACAAATTAGATAAATACCCACTAGAAGTTGTGGATAAATTTTGTATGTTTGAAATACTATATAATAGTAAAATGTAAAGGTCATAAAAGAAAAAGACTGAGAAAACATGCCAGATTGTAAGAGTAAAAGAGATATAACAAGTAAATGCTATAAGTGATCCTGAATTGAATCTCAGACTGAACTTGACGGGGATGGGGCAGGGGGGTGGGAGGGTACTCGAATAAGGGAGGCTGACTATAAAACCCATTATGTGAAGAAGCAGTGAAATTTAAGGGTAGCAGATTAGATAATACTATTGTACTCATGTTAATTCTTTGCTTTTGAGAGTTGTTCTATAGTTATATAAGAAACTGTCCTTGTTCTTAACACATACACACTGGAGTATTTATGGTCCACAATATAATCTCAAATAGTTCAGAAAAATCTTATACATATTACACAAATTCAGTGTAGGTTACTTCTTATTAGTGACATTTTTGCTGTTTACCAGTCACAATTTGATAAGACATTTCAGTTCCAAATGACAATATTAACAATAAAAAGAAATTATAAAATACAATAAAAGGAAAAAAGATAAAGTAGTAGCTTTAAAAATTCATATTGACTTTTCACTACAGACAATCTCAAGTACTTAGCACTAAAAGTTTAGCACTAAAAGTTTAGCCTGGCATCCTGAGCAGGCTAAGCATACTTGCCACATGCAAAAGAAAAAAATACACACACACACACACACACACACACAGAGCTGAGTCCTAGGTCAGAAACCTGGCGCAGTGTGCTTAGGCTTAATAAACACTGTATTGGCTTTTCATACCGGACTGAAGAGAAGCCTATTTCAAAGTTGAGCTGAGGACGTAAATCGGCCTGCTGCTGCCTATTCTGCTGCACACTAAGTACACACCAGGCTAAGAATGATCCACGTGCCCTGGGTTAACTTTGTACAAAATTGTTACCTCTACCAGGGACTCCCAGTAATAAACCAGCCAACAATGGGCAAGTGTGTGATGGTGAAGGGTGGGCAGTGGTGGGTGGAGGATAGGAAGCATGACCTTTACCAAATACTCTTAGTAAATCAATACAAAATGAGATGTCAGCCCTTCAGCGTTGGTGGCCCCTAGCCCACAATATCATATGGATAATTGACTAAATCCTCCACATTTATGGATGTATTAGCTATATAGAGACACCATCTCTTAACTGCTTTATACTTTTATTCCCTCTCAATGCATATTAAAGCATTGACAGGCATTTGGTATATTTTCATCTGTAAACACAGTGGCTTTGGTCTTAAGAGTTATCTTCCAATGATTTCAGAAACCATACCTTAGCAACTGACAAATTTACAAAATCTAAGTGGCCAATATAAAAATGTACAGATGGCTTCTTAGTGATGCAGTTCTTAAAATGTGCCTAGCAGTTGTTTAAAATATAAATTTAAGAAACAATCCCTCGGGATTGAAAATTACCATAATTTTGCCTGTGTAAGCAGCTCTTAGCCAAACAATACATATAGGTTAAGATCTTCGTTACTTCTCAATTTTATACAAAGTATCTGACATATTTTTTCTTCTTGTAATCATGTAAATTTTATATGTGAGAATATTTTATATTGACAATTGAAAAATAAACTTTAAACTTTCAGCTCTCACTTGGTCATAGTTTTTTGAGGGGGTAGAAAACAGGTTTTCTATACACTATATACCAAGAAATTGATTATTTTGTCCCTGTTGGAATAAAATATTGCCCATGTTTCTACCTCACTATTATAGTAATTTCATGTGAATAAAATAATATCCCAAATGTTCCTCCCACCTTCTCAACATGGGCAGAATGGTTTAGAGGCACTACATAGGAACAAAACTCTGGTACAACATCTTATACTTGGATAATAACCAAAATTAAATTAGACCCCAGGGATAAACCCATGCATGTATGGTCAAATAATTTATTGCTAAGGTTCTTCAATAACTAGTACTGGGAAAACTGAGAAACTATATGGAAAAGAATGACACTGGACCCTTATCTTACACCATAAAAAATATCTGTGCCAGGATAGTAAGAAGCTAGGAAAATTCCTGAGCAAGCAGAGTGGGGAAACTGAGGCAAGAAAATTAAACAAGGCCAAATTGAGCAACTTATAGCCAGCTGGTGAATCACAACACTTTATCTTCCCTAACAAAGGACACCCAAGAGCAAATGGTTTACACATCTCCTCCCTAACCAAAGGATACATAGCTTAAATCTCCCTGGTCTGGGAAATAGAGAACAGAGGCCCAATTGATGTTATTTGTGCCAGCTCAATGCTAGGACAAGTGAAATCAGGGGAATGGATAACAAAAACTCCATTAAAAGCCAGACAGACCCAAGATAAATGTAAAACAGTATAGCAGACCAAAGAATAGATATATTTATAAGCTCATTTTGATGCATCAGCATATTAAAAATGCACCTGGAAAGCTAATGAATATTTTGCTGAAAACCTCTCCTAAGATTCTCACCTGCAAAAGAAAGGTAAAAAGCCCTCAGTCCAAAGACTCAGTGCAGGCAGGGCTCACTCTACAGCGTGCCCATGCCCCTTCTCAGGAATGAATACATATTTCCTCCTAAACTCTAAGGGTCCTCAGGAGACTTGCATCCAGGGGAGCAGTGATCAGCAGCAGCTCAGCCAGGGCTTATGCCCTGATCCTGTCTCTAGGGGCCCCTTTCTCTCTGACTTCCCAGTGAGCTAAAAGCAGCCCTGTCTTGGCTCACTTCTGTCTCTGTGACCTTCACTTCCCAGTGCGCTAACAGCCCTCCCGCCTTGGCTCACACCTTTCCAATAGCTGTTCTAGGGATCCAGAGCAGAGCACCACCTACATTCTCTCCTGTTAACTTCTTTTACCCTTAGGTGCTTCCTTTGTTTCGTTGTCTCTAGCCTTAATAAACATATTCTCAAAATCACCTGGGCTTGTGTTGGGAAACCTTTCCTACAAGAACGCACACACTACAGGTCGGCCTTAGGCAGATCTGCTCCAGGCTGGCTCCTATCTGGTAATAAATCCACAAAAACAGATTAAAGACTCATGCATAGACTGGAAACTATAAAACTCCTAAGATAAAACATACAGAATAAGCTCCTTGGCAATGATTTTTTTTAAATTTGACACTAAAAGCAAAGGCAACAAAAGCAAAACTGAAGAATTGGGGCTACACCAACCTAAAAAGCTTCCACACAGCAATGGGAACTGTCAACAAAGTAAAAAGACAATCTATGAAATCAGAGAAAATATTTTCAAATCATATACCCAATAAGGGATTAATATCCAAAATATATGAATGACTATACAACATAAGAACAACAACAACAAAAACCCGCCCAAACAATCCAATGAAAGAAACAGGTAAGAGAATCTGAATACGTATATTTCTAAAGAAGGTATACAAATGGTCAACAGGTACATATAAAGGTGCTCAGCATCACTATTCATCAGGGAAATGCAAATAAAAACCAAAATGAGATATAACCTCACACATGTTAGAATGCTTGTTATCAAAAACAGAAGACAGTTAAGAGTTGATGAGTGTATATGAGAACCCTTGTTCTCATACAGAACAGAGAAACCCTTGTGCACTGCTGGGGGGAATGTGGGGTGGGATGGCCACCATGGCAACAGCATGGAGATTCCTCAAAGGTTTAAGAATTCAACTACCCAGCAATTCCTCTTCTAGGTACACAGTGTGGGCAAAAGTAGGTTTACAGTTGTGAGTACACACACACAAATAGCTTATGTTTGTATTATTATTAATTATTATACTATTCTCCATCTGAATAACTATATACCCCTACTTTTGTACAGCCCTGTATATCCAACAGAATTGCAAACAGAATCTCAAAGAGATGTCTGCACTCACACGTTCACTAGCACAATTCACAAGAGCCCAGCTAAGAAAACAACGTAAGTGTCTGTTAATGGATGAATGGATAAAGAAGATTTTATATATATATAATTTATATATTATGTATAATTTATATAAATTATAAATTATATATGTGTATATATACATATATGTATGTGTGTATGTATATATGACTAGGTGATGGGGGAGAGAAAATTTAGCCAAACACTATAAACTTTCAACTATAAGATGAATAAGTTCTGGGTGTCTAATATTCAACACAGTGACTATAGTTACTAATATCATGTTATATATTTGAAAGTTGCTAAAAGAGTAGATCTTAAATGTTCTCACCAAAAAAGAAATGATAATTATGTGATGTGTTACAGGTGGTAGATAATGCTATGGTGCTGACCATTTTGCAAAATATAAGTGTATTGTACACCTTAAACTTATACAATGTAACAAGTCAATTAGGAGATCCAAGAGGATGGAGGAGTAAGTGGAAGCTACACTAACCTCCTCCCAGGACCAATCAGGAATTATAACTAAATTGTAGAGAAATCATCCTGAATAACCCACTGAACACTAGCTGGAGAGAAGCCTTATAAACAGGGATAGACAGAAGAAACCATTTACCACAATGAGACTGGTAGTGAGTGCGGAGGAGGCATAAGAGGGCTAGCTGGGCTCCTATGGGCAGCAGCTGAAGTTCCAGAGGGATATTTCAGCAGCCAATGGGTTGCCTCTGAGAAGTGTGAGGTCTAAACCACAACATGAGCTCGATAGCCTACAGCACCAGGGCTGGAAAGGAACCCAGATAAGATCCAGCTGTGAAGAGCAGCAGTGTTTCTGTCTGCCAGGGAGAGATGGCTGGAGATGCAGAGAGCCTCTTAAAGAGTCAACACATGAAATTTCCTTTGCAGCCACTTACCCTGGGCTCCAGCAGAGGGAGGGCAGAGTGGACTAGAGATGCTTGAGGAGAGTCTTTGGTTGGTGGCTCTGGGGAGAGAACTGAAGGGACAACTGTCAGAGTCCCTGTGTTGAATAATTCCACATACTACAGGAGCCATCTTTCTCAGGCAGAGCACTCCCCTCCAGGTGGCATCAGCCTGAAGGGAAGGAATAGCCCAGCCTGCAGGGCTCTGTCCCACCCTGGGGAGCTTAAGCCAGGCTGCTGATTACAACTCGATTAGTTTAACAGCTGATCAATTTAACAGCTGATTAGTTTAGCAACTGATGCAAATTATACAAAGAAGCAGCCAAAATGGGAAGACAAAGAAACAGACCCCAAATGAAAGAACAAGAGAATTCTCCAGAAGAACAAGATAAAATGGAGGCCAGTAATTTATCAGATAGAGAGTTGAAAGTAATGATTATAAGGATACTCAACAGGATGAAAAAAAACATAGAAACCATAAAAAAGGTCCTGTCAGAAATAAAGAATGCAATATCTGAAATAAATAATATTCCAGAAGGAATAAATAGTAGGTTAGATGAAATAGAGGTTCAAAAAAGTGATTTGAAAGACAAGGTAGAAAACAACACCCAGGCAAAGAATCAAAAAGAAAAAAATAATTTTAAAAGAATGAGGAGAGCTTAAAAAACATTTGGGACAACACAAAGCATAAAAGCATCCCCATCATGAGAATACCAGAAGGAGAAGAGTGAGCAATGAAACGAGAACCTATTTGAAGAAATAACAACCTAAAATGTCTGTAATCTGTTGAAGGAAAAAGACACATAAATCCAGGAAGTTCAGACATTCCCAAACAAGTTGGACCCAAAGCGGTCTACATCAAGACACATCATAATTAAAATGACAAGATTTAAAGACACAGAGACAGCCCTGGCTGGCATAGCTCAGTGGATTGAGCGCGGGCTGTGAACCAAAGCATCGCAGGTTCGATTCCCAGTCAGGGCACATGCCTGGGTTGTGGGCCAGGTCCCCAGTGGGGACCACATGAGAGGCAACCACACATAGATGTTTCTCTCTCTCTCCTTCTCCCTCCCTTTCCCTCTCTAAAAAATAAATAAATAAATAAAATCTTAAAAAAAAAAAATAAATAAAGACACGGAGAGAATCCTAAAAGCTGCAAGAGAAAAGCAGGTAGTTACCTACAAGGGAGCACCAATAGACCGACATCTGATAACAGAAATATTTCAGACCAGAAGGGAGCGGTGTGAAATATTCAAGGTGATGGAAAACCAGGACCTAAAACCAAGGCTACTTTATTCAGCAAGACTACTATTTAAAATAAAAAATCAGAAGCTTACCAGACAAGAAAGAGCTAAAGGAGTTTGTTAACACCAAATAGGTACTCCAACAAATGTTAAAAAGCTTTCTTTAAGAAAAGAAAAAGAGAAAGAAAAGAAAAACAGTACAAAATAGTTAACAATAAAATGGCACTAAATAAATATCTATCAATAATCACCTTAAATGTAAATGACTTAAATGCTCTAACTCAAAGACATAGAGTAGCTGAATGGATAAGGAAACAAGACCCATATATATGCTGCCTCCAAGAGACCCATCTCACATCGAAAGATACACAGAGACTAAAAGTAAAGAGATGGAAACAGATATTTCATGCAAATATAAAAGAATAAAAAAGCTAGGGTAGCAATACTTACATCTGACAAAATAAATTTTAAAGCCAAGACTATAGTAAGAGACAAAGAAAGACACTACATAATGAAAAAGGGAAATCCAACAAGGCAATATAACCCTAGTAAACTTTTATGCACCTAACATAGGAGCAACTAAGTATGTGAAGTAAATCTTGATGGACATAAAGGGAGAGATCGATAGAAATACAGTCATAGAAATATAGTCAGTTGAGAATTTTAACACTTCATTAACATCATTGGATAGAATATCCAGATAGAGAATCAACGAGGAGACAGTGGCCTTAAATGACACACTAGGTCAAATGGATTTAATTGATATCTTCAGAGCATTTCACCCCAAATCAGCAAAATATACATACTTTTGAAGTGCGCATGGAACATTTTCTAGGACAAGCCACATGTTAGGACACAAAACAAATCTCAATAAATTTAGGAAGATTGAAATCATATCAAGCATCTCCTCTAACCACAATGTTTTGAAACTAGAAATCAATCACAAGAACACTGAAAAATACACAAAGACATAGAAGCAAAACAACATGTTATTAACCAATGAATGGGTCAACAACAAGATCAAGCAAGAATTCAAAAGATACCTTGAAACAAATGAAAATGAGGACATAACAATCCAAAATCTGTGGGACACTGGGAAAGCAATCCTAAGAGGGAAATTCATAGCGTTACAGGCCTATCTCAAAACAACAAGAAAAAGCTCAAATAAACAATCTAACTTCACATTTAAAGGAACTTGAAAAAGAACGACAAAGCCCTAAATGAGTAGCAGGGAGGAAATGTTAAAGATCAAAGCAGAAATCAATGAAACAGAGTCCTAAAAAATGATACAAAAGATAAACAAATCCAAGAGAAGTTACTTTGAAAAGATAAGCAAGATTGACAAACACTTAACCAGACTCATAAAAAAAAGAGATAAAGGACTCAAATTTAAAAAAAAATCAGAAATGACAGAGAAATAACAACTGACACCAAAGAAATACAAAACATTATAAGAAAATATTATGAACAACTATGGGCCAACAAACGACAACATGGAAGAAATGGATAAATTCCTAGAATCATACAGTTTTTCAAAACTAAATCAGGAAGAATCAGAAATCTGAATAGACAGATCACACCTAGTGATTTTGAAGCAGTAATCAAAACACTCCCAAAAAACAAAAGCCCTAGACCACATGGCTTCACAGGTGATCTCTATCAAACATTCTATCAAACAATCTAACTGACTAACACCTCTCGTTCTCAAACTATTTCATACATTTCAACAGGAGGGAAGGCTTTCAAACTTATTTTATAAGGACAGCACTATCCTAGTTCCAAAACCTAATAACGACACTAAAAAAAAAGAAAATTATAGCTCAATATCCCTGATGAACATAGACACTAAAATACTCAAAAAAAATTAGCACACTGAATATAGCAATGCATCAAAAAGATCACACCAAGATCAAGTGAGATTTATTCTGTGAATGCAAGGTTGGTGTATTTGTAAATCAATAAATGTGATTTAACACATAAAGAACATGAAGGATAAAAACCACATGATCATATCAATAGAAGCAGAAAAAGCATTTGATAAAATTCAGCACCCATTTATGATCAAAACTCTGAGCAAAGTGGGATTAGAGGGAACATACCTAAACATAATAAAAGCCATATACTACAAACCCACTACCAGCATCATACTCAACAGGCTAAAACTATAAGCATTCCCCTTAAGATAGGAACAAGACAGTATAGGGGACCGTTCTGCAGTGGGAAATGTAGCCCAGCCCCCACTCAGAAAGGCCAGTGGGGAGTGAGGTCTGCACACAGGACCCACGCTCATGGGTAGGTTCTACCATGGGGAATCAGTCCTGCATTGTACCTAGGCTGCTATGAGACTTTCTTTTGCTAAAACTCCCTCACCCTGGATTGAGGCAGCAAATGTTTACTGCATATCTTTAAAGTAATTTCCTAAAATCTATGCTAAACCTCCCAAGTATGGAGTGTAACCAGTTCAACTGTATCTGTAACATCCTCCTCTTTGAAATAAGTAGCAACATCCTCTCCTTTGTTATCTGTAAAAGGTGTTCACCTACAGAGAACCTGTGCAGAGTAAATGAGGACCATCCTCGATGTAAAGTACCCAGAAAAGCAATAAAAGCCTTCCCAGGCAGGGGCCGGGGCCCTCTCTCGCTGAGAGAGTGTCCATGCCATCCCCTTTTCTCCACAGGACTTCTGTAGTCTGTGTGAATTTGTTCATCACAGCCACAACACATGGACTCCGAGGGCCAGGATCCGCATCAAGACAGTATGCTCGCTTTCACCCCCTATAATTCAGCATAGTACTAGAAGTCCTAGCCACCGCAATCAGACAAGTAGAAGAAATAAAAGGAACCCAAATTGGGAAGGAAGTAATAAAACTGTCTTTATTTGTCAATGACATGATACTATACATGGAGAACCCCAAAGATTCCACCAAGAAACTACTAGAACTAATAAATGAATTCAGCAAAGTAGCAGAATACAAAATTAATATCCAGAAATCAGTTGCATTTTTATATGTCAATAATAAACTAAAGAAAGGGAAATTAAGAATACAGTTCTACAAAAGAGAATAAAATACTTAATAATAAACCTAACCAAGAATGTAAAAGACCTATACTCAAAAAATTATGACACTAAAGAAAGAAATAGAAGATATAAATAAGTGGAAGCACATAACATATTCGTGGATAGGAAAGATTAAGATCACTAAAATGTCCATACTACCCAAAGCAATCTATAGATGCAACGCAATTCTATCAAGATTCCAATGATGTACTTCACAGAACTAGAAGAAATATTTCAAAAATTTATATGGGACCACAAAAGACCCCACATAGCAACAGCAATACTGAGAAAGAAGAACAAAGGTGGAGGAATCACAATACCTAATATCAAACTATACTTTAGAGTATAAAGTAAGTAATCGAAACATAGTAATATGCTATAGTAATCAAAACAGCATGGCACTGGCATAAAAACAGACACATAGATATATGCAATAGAATGGAGAGCACAGAAATAAACTCACACCTTTATAGTCAATTAATATTTGATAGAGGAAGCAAACACATACAATGGGCTAAAGATAGTTTATTCAATAAATGGTGTTAGGAAAATTGGACAGACACATGCAGAAAAATGAAACTAGACCACCTTCTTAAACTATGCACAAGAATAAATTCAAAATAGATCAAAGACTTAAATGTTAGACCCAAAATAAAAAAAAAATTACAGAAGAAAACATAGGCACAAAATCTTGGACATTGCTCGTAGCAATATTTTATCAGATATATCTCCCCAGACAAGGGAAATAAAAGAAAAAAATAAATAAATGGGGCTTCATCAAACAAAAAAGTTTTTGCACAGCAAAGGAAATCATTAACAAATGAGAAGACAACCCACAGAATGGGAGAACATATTCACTGATATATCTGATAAGTGATTAAAATCCAAATTTTATAAAATACTTAACAAAACTCAACACCAAAAAAACAAATGACACAATTAAAAAGTGGGCAAAGGACCTGAATAGACACTTTTCCAAAAAAGACATACACATGGCCAATAGACATATGAAAAGATATTCAACATCACTAATCATCAGAGAAATACAAATTAAAACCACAATGTGATGTCTTCTCACACCTGGCAGGATGGCTTTCATCAATAAATCAACAAAAAACAAGTGCTGGCCAGGATGTGGAGAAAGGGGAACAGTTCTGCACTGTTGGTGGGAATGCAGACTGGTGAACCCACTGTGTGAAGCAGTATGGAGATAGCTCAAAAAATTAAAAACAGATCTGCCATTTGACCCAGTGATCCCACTTCTGGGAATATATCTGAAGGAGCCCAAAACACTAATTTGAAAGAATATAAGCAGCCCTATGTTCATTGCAGTATTATTTATGATCCCCAAGATATGGAAGCAGCCCAAGTGTCCATCAGTAGATGAGTGGATGAAAGAACTATGGGACATTTGTACAATGGAATATTACTTGTCCATTAAAAAAAGAAAATTTTACCCTTTGTGACATTTTGGATGGATCTGGAGACCATTATACTACATGAAATAAGCCAGTCAGAGAAAGACAAATACTATATAATTTCTCTCATGTGTGGAATCTAATGAAAAAAGTGAATGAACAAGGAAAAAGGGGGACAGACTCATAGATGGAGAGCAAGATCACAGCTAGTGGCAGGGGGAGAAGTTAGGGGTGGAAGGATTGAGCAAAAAGGAAAAGGACTCATTGACCTGGACAATAGTGTGGTGATTATGGGAGGATGGGGGTTTAAGGGAGCTAAATGGTAATGGAAAAATACAATAAAGATTAAATTTAAAAAGAAATAAATTATATTTTAATAAAGCAGAAAAAGAAGAAAAATAATAAATTAAAAGCCCTGTAGCCAAAAAGAAAAAATAAATTAAAAAATTAATTTACATAAAAAGCTATGTTACATATTTGTATGTGTTTCTTTTTTCTTCCTCACAAAAGTAGAAGCTTCTAGAGGACAGAGAATTTGCTCTAATAACTGAGGTATCCTTAATTCCTACTATAGTACATGGCATGTGGGGGGTTGTCAACTAACACTTATAAAAGCGAAGAAGGAAGGAAGAAAAAAATAAATTAGGAGTCACAAGCAACATGCAAGTTCTAAAGCCTGACTGACTGTTTGTTCCCAACTCAAGGCACCAAATCAAATTCCTAATAATATGAAACACACACACATAAAAAACAAACAGACAAACAAAAACCATGACTGTAGTTCTAAGTTAATATAAAACCAATAATGGTTCAGGGAAAATTTTTTCTCAAAGCACATAATAATTGGATGTCATTATATGTACATATATAAAATTCACATATGGCTTAAAGCAAAAATATGAGATTTATAATTATTTAATTTCATAATTCTAAGAATTCCTGGAAACTTATTTTATTCTCCTTCGAAACTGGTTACAATTCTACTCCAAGTCTGTTTATATACTATGTTAGACATTTGCTGGAAAACTACGATATTTAATCATTATCCAGATGTTCTCAGATCAATACTCCAGATGGTAGACATTGTCTCTGAAAGATCCATTTGGGAAATTTTCAGAATTATTATTAAGCTATAACTTCCATCCAATGCATAAAGTCAAATAAGAATAGATAATATTCTGTTTCTGTTTTTGCTTTTTTATCTGATCTTACTTTTTTTCTTCTTTTCTATTGCCACCACCCTCACTCAGCCTTTTCAAGTTTCATAGGTGATGTTGTAGTAAGGATTCTCTCAACTCCTCACACTTTCATTCCCAATCAGCGCTACAAACTGGCTCCCAGTGGAAGGCACAATGTCTTTGCTTATGAAACCTTAGACTCCCCATTGCTTTCAGGAGAAACTTGAAATGTTTTAAACTAGCTTTAAAGGTTCTCAATAGTCTGATGCTACCATGCCTATTGGGTGTTTCCTTCTGAATTTCCCCAAAGAAGCAGCATCTATGTTCATTGCTCCATACAGCCTAAACAAGCAATCACCTCTCAGCTTAGGTTACAGCATGGTGATGTCATAACTGCCCCCAGAAATCCCAGGACCTCAGCACCAAACTGGCTACTTTCTCATTCCAGTTACATGTCCATCATGGCTTAGCTGTGACTGTACCCATCATATTGCCACACTGGGGCGCACACTTCTAGAAGTGTCTTAAACATTTCAGGATAGTAGTGTGCAGGTCACAAGGTCAAGCAGCCATCAACAGATTGAGCTAGTATCAAGCAACCAGAAAGAGGTAGTGATTAATTTGAACACAACTACAGTCTAGCACAAATCAAAAGTCATTCTTTCTCTGTCTCCTTTTTAAAAAGAATATATCGAATTACTCAAAGAAAAGATAAAATTGTCAGGCATATTCTCCCAAGGGCCAGCTCTTTTAAGGCAAAGAACACATTCTCACTCTTGGTGATTTCTTTGTTTCACTGATTCTTCTTCCTACCCCAACCCTGGAGCACTGGGAATTGTGCTTTCCACTCAGCACTCATTCTAAACACATCTAAACGGGAGGGACTTTACATTTCAGCTCATACTAAGATGTGATTGAAAATTGTATTCTTGGTGAGTTAATTTCCCTTCTTCCCTATCTTCCTTCCTTTCTTCCTTCTTTACTAATTCCTTCCCAAATGAAAATACCTTCTAGAAATTAATAAGAAAGGATATAATTTATCAATGAAAATACTTATGACATTTGAGATCACTTAAAATAAATACAAAAGGGCAATAAACTTGTAAAAATATGCTCTACTACAACTGTTATTAAAGAGATTTGAAACAAATTGGAATAGTTTTCTACCCTTAAATTCGTTAAAGATTTAAAAATTTGTAAGCCACTGTTAGGAACGCATATAGGGCAGTATATATTTCTGTAACCATTTTAGAAGCCATTTTGGCAAAATTTATAAAACATGTTAATATATATACATTAGACTCAGGATTCCACAGCTAGTAAAATAACTGCAATGTGGTTAACAAATTATTCCAAACTAAATAAACAAGTATATTCACTTTAACCTGGAAAAAACTTCATCCTGGAAATAAAAAACCAGAACTACCTAAATATTTGTAAAGAGTGAAAATTAGAAAAGATCTAAATTACTATCAGTAGAAATATACTACATAATAACAGATTATGCATTTTAAAACATACATATTACAACTCTATATGCATATATGTAAAGACATATAAGATATATTAAAGTAATTAATGATGCATACTCAAACACACATATATGATGGCATATATATAATTACATTCTAGATATATATTTATATACATATGAGAAGTAGTGACAACAGTGGCTATTACTCTTTTTTCAATGTTCACCAACAACATTTTTTTTTGCTTTTAGAGAGAGAGGAAGTGGGAGAGGGGGAGTGAGACAGAGAGAGAGAAACATAGATTGGTTGCCATCTCATACTGTGCATGCCCTGACCAGGGATCGAATCCTGCAACCTGGGTATGTGTCTTGAGTGGGAATCAACCCATGACTGTATGGGTCGATGTCCTATCAACTGAGCCACACCAGCCAGGGTGACAATAGTTATTTTTGAAGGCAGGTTATGATAGATTTTTACTTTTTATTTCTATACATATATTACTTGAATTTTGAAAGTATAGTCTGATTTAAAATAGGGATTATTTGTGAGTGATATTTATGGGGTGTTATTATTATTATTTTACTTTTGTCTGTCTTTAAAAAGTTAGTAGTGTTATAAATGTGAGAATAATAGGTTAATTATTTTGTGTGTTTGAGAAATATTTTCTCACCCTGTCTGGTCATCCCATAAACTGGTGAGGGCACAGACGTAGGTTGCTGGATCAATATCTGGTCCAGGAGAGTATGATCCCTCATACGGGCATGTATGAGAGGCAAGCTGTTGGTGCTTCTCTCTTGCATTGATGTTTCTCTCTCTCTCTTCCTCTCTCAAAAACAATGAAAAAATGTTCTTGAGTAAAGATTAAAAAATAAAGAAAAATATATTCTTATTTCTAAAAACAATAAAAATAAACAGGATATAGAGAGAAATACAGTGTAATATGAAATTAGCATAGATCTTCACTATGAGAAGTAAAGTCTTATAATAATAATATGTAACATGTGGAAGAGTAATGAGCATCAATTACAGATCAATCATGTGAGGTGAGTAGAGGTGACACTGGAGCTGGTGTCACTCCATCCCTGAACACAGAATTCCTTGCATCATAGACTTCAGGTTTACCTGATCAAAAATAAAAGTAATAATATAAAAATAGAATATGGGGAGGTGGGACAGTTATTTGCTTAAAATAACTACATCTGGGGTACACATTTTATTTGTTTTTACAAATATTTTATGAAAAGGATCATTGCACTTAGAGATGGTACTTATGTATGAAAGTGTAGCAACCATCCCTTAAACAGACTGAAAATATACTAGGAAGGTCAGTTCTATCCCAATGTTTCACCAAAGAACATCCAACCTAGAAAATCTTTTCAGTTAAGTACCATCAATTTAGCTTCATGCTTGTGATTAAAACCAATGATTTTTGTTAAAGCTCAAGAAGCCACTAGTGGAGCAACATATTAAGTTGATATTGGTCATTGGGACCACAAAGGAAATTTGTTTATACTTTCTTTCAAAAAGTTTTGAATATTAGATGGAAAGAAAAGGTAGAGTCTCGGGGCTGAGTGGCCTTGCTGGCGGGAGGCAGAGGCAGCGCTGTGACAGACCCCAGTGTTGTGCAGGTCAGGGGCCAGTCCTCGGTGAGCTCATTGTCTTCGGAAAATGGGAAAGGGTGCTGGGTAGCCGTGGCGGACACTGAACGCCAATCAGCTGACACACTTCAGAGTTTCCAGAGAGGACAACCCAAGCTCAAAAACAAAGCTGGGTGTGATGGCAGAGAAGAGTGGCAACTTAGACGTTGTCGAGATCACTACCCACAGCTGACGTAGCTGTAGTACTCTGATGGATCTTCTACTTCGTATGCGTTCTCCTTGATCATAGAGATGTTTTCCTTTGAGCGCATCCCCTCTGCTACTGTGTTTTCTAGCCCTGCGGGAGGGAGGTTGTTGGCCAACGTGATGAGCCTGTGGAAATAAAATGTTGCAGTTGAGGTTAAAAAAAAAAAAAGAAAGAAAGAAAGAAAAGGTAAAGCTAAAGGGACATAGTATTGGTTAACAGAGATAGGGAATATATTCAGTATACTTTTGGTCATAGTATTTTTACTTCTTGCTATTACTACAGTGATTGTCAGAAAGTATTTGCTTTCTTTCTGAAAAATTAAATCACTTTATCATAAATATAACTAACCCTTATTGTGTTTCCCTTTGTCATTTTCTCGCTTTCATTATGGTCCCTTTGTCAGAAATAACTAGATGAAGAATTAGAACAATGAAGATTTTATATTAAGCCCTACATTCTTCTGCCCATGAATCCACTGAGCTTCTGGCTTTGTCTAATAAAAACTATAGTTAAGAGAAACTTACTGAATCAGGGTCAGTGGCAGTACACTCAGGCCCACCCAGTGGGTAAATATGCCCACCACATGAAATCCAGAGATTTCTGACCAATAAAAATACATTTGAAAAATACTGCACACCTTGTGAGGTGTAGAGCATATGGTGGTGATTTTCTACTGCAAGGGAAATGTTTCTGTCTGCATGTACTTTGCTGCCTCACACAGAAGCTTTACCTACTGTGACTCATAGAAACGTGTGAGGGTCTTTGCTGCACCATTCTCATGGAACTCACTGCAAAGGCTGACATTCTAAGTAAGATCATCAGGACTTGCATGGAATTAAATTTTAATCTGATGCCAGAACTGCCTCAGCAGTTCCCACACACACAGTGATTCTAAAGATCACACTTTTGTGTACTCCTCTATATGAAATGCTAACAACCAGCATGATTGAATTGGTTGAATTTCTTCCATGAAATTGATTTTATTGAAAAGTGTATATTCCACCGACTGATCTCTGCAATATTTGTAATGAATATTTTTTTTTCTTTCTAAGTACAGGTCTCTCCCTGCTCTTAGGAAGTATTCATTTGGGGGAGAAACATTAACTCTTGCATTTACCCTATTCAAAATAATGATATGAAGTACACATTCACTCCCTCGCCTTCTATGCTTCTCTTCAGTCTCTCCT
>JAPYXV010000185.1:0-47710 GCA_028533065.1 Trachops cirrhosus | reverse complement strand
TTCAATAAAATCAATTTCATGGAAGAAATTCAACCAATTCAATCATGCTGGTTGTTAGCATTTCATATAGAGGAGTACACAAAAGTGTGATCTTTAGAATCACTGTGTGTGTGGGAACTGCTGAGGCAGTTCTGGCATCAGATTAAAATTTAATTCCATGCAAGTCCTGATGATCTTACTTAGAATGTCAGCCTTTGCAGTGAGTTCCATGAGAATGGTGCAGCAAAGACCCTCACACGTTTCTATGAGTCACAGTAGGTAAAGCTTCTGTGTGAGGCAGCAAAGTACATGCAGACAGAAACATTTCCCTTGCAGTAGAAAATCACCACCATATGCTCTACACCTCACAAGGTGTGCAGTATTTTTCAAATGTATTTTTATTGGTCAGAAATCTCTGGATTTCATGTGGTGGGCATATTTACCCACTGGGTGGGCCTGAGTGTACTGCCACTGACCCTGATTCAGTAAGTTTCTCTTAACTATAGTTTTTATTAGACAAAGCCAGAAGCTCAGTGGATTCATGGGCAGAAGAATGTAGGGCTTAATATAAAATCTTCATTGTTCTAATTCTTCATCTAGTTATTTCTGACAAAGGGACCATAATGAAAGCGAGAAAATGACAAAGGGAAACACAATAAGGGTTAGTTATATTTATGATAAAGTGATTTAATTTTTCAGAAAGAAAGCAAATACTTTCTGACAATCACTGTAGTAATAGCAAGAAGTAAAAATACTATGACCAAAAGTATACTGAATATATTCCCTATCTCTGTTAACCAATACTATGTCCCTTTAGCTTTACCTTTTCTTTCTTTCTTTCTTTTTTTTTTTTTAACCTCAACTGCAACATTTTATTTCCACAGGCTCATCACGTTGGCCAACAACCTCCCTCCCGCAGGGCTAGAAAACACAGTAGCAGAGGGGATGCGCTCAAAGGAAAACATCTCTATGATCAAGGAGAACGCATACGAAGTAGAAGATCCATCAGAGTACTACAGCTACGTCAGCTGTGGGTAGTGATCTCGACAACGTCTAAGTTGCCACTCTTCTCTGCCATCACACCCAGCTTTGTTTTTGAGCTTGGGTTGTCCTCTCTGGAAACTCTGAAGTGTGTCAGCTGATTGGCGTTCAGTGTCCGCCACGGCTACCCAGCACCCTTTCCCATTTTCCGAAGACAATGAGCTCACCGAGGACTGGCCCCTGACCTGCACAACACTGGGGTCTGTCACAGCGCTGCCTCTGCCTCCCGCCAGCAAGGCCACTCAGCCCCGAGACTCTACCTTTTCTTTCCATCTAATATTCAAAACTTTTTGAAAGAAAGTATAAACAAATTTCCTTTGTGGTCCCAATGACCAATATCAACTTAATATGTTGCTCCACTAGTGGCTTCTTGAGCTTTAACAAAAATCATTGGTTTTAATCACAAGCATGAAGCTAAATTGATGGTACTTAACTGAAAAGATTTTCTAGGTTGGATGTTCTTTGGTGAAACATTGGGATAGAACTGACCTTCCTAGTATATTTTCAGTCTGTTTAAGGGATGGTTGCTACACTTTCATACATAAGTACCATCTCTAAGTGCAATGATCCTTTTCATAAAATATTTGTAAAAACAAATAAAATGTGTACCCCAGATGTAGTTATTTTAAGCAAATAACTGTCCCACCTCCCCATATTCTATTTTTATATTATTACTTTTATTTTTGATCAGGTAAACCTGAAGTCTATGATGCAAGGAATTCTGTGTTCAGGGATGGAGTGACACCAGCTCCAGTGTCACCTCTACTCACCTCACATGATTGATCTGTAATTGATGCTCATTACTCTTCCACATGTTACATATTATTATTATAAGACTTTACTTCTCATAGTGAAGATCTATGCTAATTTCATATTACACTGTATTTCTCTCTATATCCTGTTTATTTTTATTGTTTTTAGAAATAAGAATATATTTTTCTTTATTTTTTAATCTTTACTCAAGAACATTTTTTCATTGTTTTTGAGAGAGGAAGAGAGAGAGAGAAACATCAATGCAAGAGAGAAGCACCAACAGCTTGCCTCTCATACATGCCCGTATGAGGGATCATACTCTCCTGGACCAGATATTGATCCAGCAACCTACGTCTGTGCCCTCACCAGTTTATGGGATGACCAGACAGGGTGAGAAAATATTTCTCAAACACACAAAATAATTAACCTATTATTCTCACATTTATAACACTACTAACTTTTTAAAGACAGACAAAAGTAAAATAATAATAATAACACCCCATAAATATCACTCACAAATAATCCCTATTTTAAATCAGACTATACTTTCAAAATTCAAGTAATATATGTATAGAAATAAAAAGTAAAAATCTATCATAACCTGCCTTCAAAAATAACTATTGTCACCCTGGCTGGTGTGGCTCAGTTGATAGGACATCGACCCATACAGTCATGGGTTGATTCCCACTCAAGACACATACCCAGGTTGCAGGATTCGATCCCTGGTCAGGGCATGCACAGTATGAGATGGCAACCAATCTTTGTTTCTCTCTCTCTGTCTCACTCCCCCTCTCCCACTTCCTCTCTCTCTAAAAGCAAAAAAAAATGTTGTTGGTGAACATTGAAAAAAGAGTAATAGCCACTGTTGTCACTACTTCTCATATGTATATAAATATATATCTAGAATGTAATTATATATATGCCATCATATATGTGTGTTTGAGTATGCATCATTAATTACTTTAATATATCTTATATGTCTTTACATATATGCATATAGAGTTGTAATATGTATGTTTTAAAATGCATAATCTGTTATTATGTAGTATATTTCTACTGATAGTAATTTAGATCTTTTCTAATTTTCACTCTTTACAAATATTTAGGTAGTTCTGGTTTTTTATTTCCAGGATGAAGTTTTTTCCAGGTTAAAGTGAATATACTTGTTTATTTAGTTTGGAATAATTTGTTAACCACATTGCAGTTATTTTACTAGCTGTGGAATCCTGAGTCTAATGTATATATATTAACATGTTTTATAAATTTTGCCAAAATGGCTTCTAAAATGGTTACAGAAATATATACTGCCCTATATGCGTTCCTAACAGTGGCTTACAAATTTTTAAATCTTTAACGAATTTAAGGGTAGAAAACTATTCCAATTTGTTTCAAATCTCTTTAATAACAGTTGTAGTAGAGCATATTTTTACAAGTTTATTGCCCTTTTGTATTTATTTTAAGTGATCTCAAATGTCATAAGTATTTTCATTGATAAATTATATCCTTTCTTATTAATTTCTAGAAGGTATTTTCATTTGGGAAGGAATTAGTAAAGAAGGAAGAAAGGAAGGAAGATAGGGAAGAAGGGAAATTAACTCACCAAGAATACAATTTTCAATCACATCTTAGTATGAGCTGAAATGTAAAGTCCCTCCCGTTTAGATGTGTTTAGAATGAGTGCTGAGTGGAAAGCACAATTCCCAGTGCTCCAGGGTTGGGGTAGGAAGAAGAATCAGTGAAACAAAGAAATCACCAAGAGTGAGAATGTGTTCTTTGCCTTAAAAGAGCTGGCCCTTGGGAGAATATGCCTGACAATTTTATCTTTTCTTTGAGTAATTCGATATATTCTTTTTAAAAAGGAGACAGAGAAAGAATGACTTTTGATTTGTGCTAGACTGTAGTTGTGTTCAAATTAATCACTACCTCTTTCTGGTTGCTTGATACTAGCTCAATCTGTTGATGGCTGCTTGACCTTGTGACCTGCACACTACTATCCTGAAATGTTTAAGACACTTCTAGAAGTGTGCGCCCCAGTGTGGCAATATGATGGGTACAGTCACAGCTAAGCCATGATGGACATGTAACTGGAATGAGAAAGTAGCCAGTTTGGTGCTGAGGTCCTGGGATTTCTGGGGGCAGTTATGACATCACCATGCTGTAACCTAAGCTGAGAGGTGATTGCTTGTTTAGGCTGTATGGAGCAATGAACATAGATGCTGCTTCTTTGGGGAAATTCAGAAGGAAACACCCAATAGGCATGGTAGCATCAGACTATTGAGAACCTTTAAAGCTAGTTTAAAACATTTCAAGTTTCTCCTGAAAGCAATGGGGAGTCTAAGGTTTCATAAGCAAAGACATTGTGCCTTCCACTGGGAGCCAGTTTGTAGCGCTGATTGGGAATGAAAGTGTGAGGAGTTGAGAGAATCCTTACTACAACATCACCTATGAAACTTGAAAAGGCTGAGTGAGGGTGGTGGCAATAGAAAAGAAGAAAAAAAGTAAGATCAGATAAAAAAGCAAAAACAGAAACAGAATATTATCTATTCTTATTTGACTTTATGCATTGGATGGAAGTTATAGCTTAATAATAATTCTGAAAATTTCCCAAATGGATCTTTCAGAGACAATGTCTACCATCTGGAGTATTGATCTGAGAACATCTGGATAATGATTAAATATCGTAGTTTTCCAGCAAATGTCTAACATAGTATATAAACAGACTTGGAGTAGAATTGTAACCAGTTTCGAAGGAGAATAAAATAAGTTTCCAGGAATTCTTAGAATTATGAAATTAAATAATTATAAATCTCATATTTTTGCTTTAAGCCATATGTGAATTTTATATATGTACATATAATGACATCCAATTATTATGTGCTTTGAGAAAAAATTTTCCCTGAACCATTATTGGTTTTATATTAACTTAGAACTACAGTCATGGTTTTTGTTTGTCTGTTTGTTTTTTATGTGTGTGTGTTTCATATTATTAGGAATTTGATTTGGTGCCTTGAGTTGGGAACAAACAGTCAGTCAGGCTTTAGAACTTGCATGTTGCTTGTGACTCCTAATTTATTTTTTTCTTCCTTCCTTCTTCGCTTTTATAAGTGTTAGTTGACAACCCCCCACATGCCATGTACTATAGTAGGAATTAAGGATACCTCAGTTATTAGAGCAAATTCTCTGTCCTCTAGAAGCTTCTACTTTTGTGAGGAAGAAAAAAGAAACACATACAAATATGTAACATAGCTTTTTATGTAAATTAATTTTTTAATTTATTTTTTCTTTTTGGCTACAGGGCTTTTAATTTATTATTTTTCTTCTTTTTCTGCTTTATTAAAATATAATTTATTTCTTTTTAAATTTAATCTTTATTGTATTTTTCCATTACCATTTAGCTCCCTTAAACCCCCATCCTCCCATAATCACCACACTATTGTCCAGGTCAATGAGTCCTTTTCCTTTTTGCTCAATCCTTCCACCCCTAACTTCTCCCCCTGCCACTAGCTGTGATCTTGCTCTCCATCTATGAGTCTGTCCCCCTTTTTCCTTGTTCATTCACTTTTTTCATTAGATTCCACACATGAGAGAAATTATATAGTATTTGTCTTTCTCTGACTGGCTTATTTCATGTAGTATAATGGTCTCCAGATCCATCCAAAATGTCACAAAGGGTAAAATTTTCTTTTTTTAATGGACAAGTAATATTCCATTGTACAAATGTCCCATAGTTCTTTCATCCACTCATCTACTGATGGACACTTGGGCTGCTTCCATATCTTGGGGATCATAAATAATACTGCAATGAACATAGGGCTGCTTATATTCTTTCAAATTAGTGTTTTGGGCTCCTTCAGATATATTCCCAGAAGTGGGATCACTGGGTCAAATGGCAGATCTGTTTTTAATTTTTTGAGCTATCTCCATACTGCTTCACACAGTGGGTTCACCAGTCTGCATTCCCACCAACAGTGCAGAACTGTTCCCCTTTCTCCACATCCTGGCCAGCACTTGTTTTTTGTTGATTTATTGATGAAAGCCATCCTGCCAGGTGTGAGAAGACATCACATTGTGGTTTTAATTTGTATTTCTCTGATGATTAGTGATGTTGAATATCTTTTCATATGTCTATTGGCCATGTGTATGTCTTTTTTGGAAAAGTGTCTATTCAGGTCCTTTGCCCACTTTTTAATTGTGTCATTTGTTTTTTTGGTGTTGAGTTTTGTTAAGTATTTTATAAAATTTGGATTTTAATCACTTATCAGATATATCAGTGAATATGTTCTCCCATTCTGTGGGTTGTCTTCTCATTTGTTAATGATTTCCTTTGCTGTGCAAAAACTTTTTTGTTTGATGAAGCCCCATTTATTTATTTTTTTCTTTTATTTCCCTTGTCTGGGGAGATATATCTGATAAAATATTGCTACGAGCAATGTCCAAGATTTTGTGCCTATGTTTTCTTCTGTAATTTTTTTTTTATTTTGGGTCTAACATTTAAGTCTTTGATCTATTTTGAATTTATTCTTGTGCATAGTTTAAGAAGGTGGTCTAGTTTCATTTTTCTGCATGTGTCTGTCCAATTTTCCTAACACCATTTATTGAATAAACTATCTTTAGCCCATTGTATGTGTTTGCTTCCTCTATCAAATATTAATTGACTATAAAGGTGTGAGTTTATTTCTGTGCTCTCCATTCTATTGCATATATCTATGTGTCTGTTTTTATGCCAGTGCCATGCTGTTTTGATTACTATAGCATATTACTATGTTTCGATTACTTACTTTATACTCTAAAGTATAGTTTGATATTAGGTATTGTGATTCCTCCACCTTTGTTCTTCTTTCTCAGTATTGCTGTTGCTATGTGGGGTCTTTTGTGGTCCCATATAAATTTTTGAAATATTTCTTCTAGTTCTGTGAAGTACATCATTGGAATCTTGATAGAATTGCGTTGCATCTATAGATTGCTTTGGGTAGTATGGACATTTTAGTGATCTTAATCTTTCCTATCCACGAATATGTTATGTGCTTCCACTTATTTATATCTTCTATTTCTTTCTTTAGTGTCATAATTTTTTGAGTATAGGTCTTTTACATTCTTGGTTAGGTTTATTATTAAGTATTTTATTCTCTTTTGTAGAACTGTATTCTTAATTTCCCTTTCTTTAGTTTATTATTGACATATAAAAATGCAACTGATTTCTGGATATTAATTTTGTATTCTGCTACTTTGCTGAATTCATTTATTAGTTCTAGTAGTTTCTTGGTGGAATCTTTGGGGTTCTCCATGTATAGTATCATGTCATTGACAAATAAAGACAGTTTTATTACTTCCTTCCCAATTTGGGTTCCTTTTATTTCTTCTACTTGTCTGATTGCGGTGGCTAGGACTTCTAGTACTATGCTGAATTATAGGGGGTGAAAGCGAGCATACTGTCTTGATGCGGATCCTGGCCCTCGGAGTCCATGTGTTGTGGCTGTGATGAACAAATTCACACAGACTACAGAAGTCCTGTGGAGAAAAGGGGATGGCATGGACACTCTCTCAGCGAGAGAGGGCCCCGGCCCCTGCCTGGGAAGGCTTTTATTGCTTTTCTGGGTACTTTACATCGAGGATGGTCCTCATTTACTCTGCACAGGTTCTCTGTAGGTGAACACCTTTTACAGATAACAAAGGAGAGGATGTTGCTACTTATTTCAAAGAGGAGGATGTTACAGATACAGTTGAACTGGTTACACTCCATACTTGGGAGGTTTAGCATAGATTTTAGGAAATTACTTTAAAGATATGCAGTAAACATTTGCTGCCTCAATCCAGGGTGAGGGAGTTTTAGCAAAAGAAAGTCTCATAGCAGCCTAGGTACAATGCAGGACTGATTCCCCATGGTAGAACCTACCCATGAGCGTGGGTCCTGTGTGCAGACCTCACTCCCCACTGGCCTTTCTGAGTGGGGGCTGGGCTACATTTCCCACTGCAGAACGGTCCCCTATACTGTCTTGTTCCTATCTTAAGGGGAATGCTTATAGTTTTAGCCTGTTGAGTATGATGCTGGTAGTGGGTTTGTAGTATATGGCTTTTATTATGTTTAGGTATGTTCCCTCTAATCCCACTTTGCTCAGAGTTTTGATCATAAATGGGTGCTGAATTTTATCAAATGCTTTTTCTGCTTCTATTGATATGATCATGTGGTTTTTATCCTTCATGTTCTTTATGTGTTAAATCACATTTATTGATTTACAAATACACCAACCTTGCATTCACAGAATAAATCTCACTTGATCTTGGTGTGATCTTTTTGATGCATTGCTATATTCAGTGTGCTAATTTTTTTTGAGTATTTTAGTGTCTATGTTCATCAGGGATATTGAGCTATAATTTTCTTTTTTTTTAGTGTCGTTATTAGGTTTTGGAACTAGGATAGTGCTGTCCTTATAAAATAAGTTTGAAAGCCTTCCCTCCTGTTGAAATGTATGAAATAGTTTGAGAACGAGAGGTGTTAGTCAGTTAGATTGTTTGATAGAATGTTTGATAGAGATCACCTGTGAAGCCATGTGGTCTAGGGCTTTTGTTTTTTGGGAGTGTTTTGATTACTGCTTCAAAATCACTAGGTGTGATCTGTCTATTCAGATTTCTGATTCTTCCTGATTTAGTTTTGAAAAACTGTATGATTCTAGGAATTTATCCATTTCTTCCATGTTGTCGTTTGTTGGCCCATAGTTGTTCATAATATTTTCTTATAATGTTTTGTATTTCTTTGGTGTCAGTTGTTATTTCTCTGTCATTTCTGATTTTTTTTTAAATTTGAGTCCTTTATCTCTTTTTTTTATGAGTCTGGTTAAGTGTTTGTCAATCTTGCTTATCTTTTCAAAGTAACTTCTCTTGGATTTGTTTATCTTTTGTATCATTTTTTAGGACTCTGTTTCATTGATTTCTGCTTTGATCTTTAACATTTCCTCCCTGCTACTCATTTAGGGCTTTGTCGTTCTTTTTCAAGTTCCTTTAAATGTGAAGTTAGATTGTTTATTTGAGCTTTTTCTTGTTGTTTTGAGATAGGCCTGTAACGCTATGAATTTCCCTCTTAGGATTGCTTTCCCAGTGTCCCACAGATTTTGGATTGTTATGTCCTCATTTTCATTTGTTTCAAGGTATCTTTTGAATTCTTGCTTGATCTTGTTGTTGACCCATTCATTGGTTAATAACATGTTGTTTTGCTTCTATGTCTTTGTGTATTTTTCAGTGTTCTTGTGATTGATTTCTAGTTTCAAAACATTGTGGTTAGAGGAGATGCTTGATATGATTTCAATCTTCCTAAATTTATTGAGATTTGTTTTGTGTCCTAACATGTGGCTTGTCCTAGAAAATGTTCCATGCGCACTTCAAAAGTATGTATATTTTGCTGATTTGGGGTGAAATGCTCTGAAGATATCAATTAAATCCATTTGACCTAGTGTGTCATTTAAGGCCACTGTCTCCTCGTTGATTCTCTATCTGGATATTCTATCCAATGATGTTAATGAAGTGTTAAAATTCTCAACTGACTATATTTCTATGACTGTATTTCTATCGATCTCTCCCTTTATGTCCATCAAGATTTACTTCACATACTTAGTTGCTCCTATGTTAGGTGCATAAAAGTTTACTAGGGTTATATTGCCTTGTTGGATTTCCCTTTTTCATTATGTAGTGTCTTTCTTTGTCTCTTACTATAGTCTTGGCTTTAAAATTTATTTTGTCAGATGTAAGTATTGCTACCCTAGCTTTTTTATTCTTTTATATTTGCATGAAATATCTGTTTCCATCTCTTTACTTTTAGTCTCTGTGTATCTTTCGATGTGAGATGGGTCTCTTGGAGGCAGCATATATATGGGTCTTGTTTCCTTATCCATTCAGCTACTCTATGTCTTTGAGTTAGAGCATTTAAGTCATTTACATTTAAGGTGATTATTGATAGATATTTATTTAGTGCCATTTTATTGTTAACTATTTTGTACTGTTTTTCTTTTCTTTCTCTTTTTCTTTTCTTAAAGAAAGCTTTTTAACATTTGTTGGAGTACCTATTTGGTGTTAACAAACTCCTTTAGCTCTTTCTTGTCTGGTAAGCTTCTGATTTTTTATTTTAAATAGTAGTCTTGCTGAATAAAGTAGCCTTGGTTTTAGGTCCTGGTTTTCCATCACCTTGAATATTTCACACCGCTCCCTTCTGGTCTGAAATATTTCTGTTATCAGATGTCGGTCTATTGGTGCTCCCTTGTAGGTAACTACCTGCTTTTCTCTTGCAGCTTTTAGGATTCTCTCCGTGTCTTTATTTATTTTTTTTTTTTAAGATTTTATTTATTTATTTATTTTTTAGAGAGGGAAAGGGAGGGAGAAGGAGAGAGAGAGAAACATCTATGTGTGGTTGCCTCTCATGTGGTCCCCACTGGGGACCTGGCCCACAACCCAGGCATGTGCCCTGACTGGGAATCGAACCTGCGATGCTTTGGTTCACAGCCCGCGCTCAATCCACTGAGCTATGCCAGCCAGGGCTGTCTCTGTGTCTTTAAATCTTGTCATTTTAATTATGATGTGTCTTGATGTAGACCGCTTTGGGTCCAACTTGTTTGGGAATGTCTGAACTTCCTGGATTTATGTGTCTTTTTCCTTCAACAGATTACAGACATTTTAGGTTGTTATTTCTTCAAATAGGTTCTCGTTTCATTGCTCACTCTTCTCCTTCTGGTATTCTCATGATGGGGATGCTTTTATGCTTTGTGTTGTCCCAAATGTTTTTTAAGCTCTCCTCATTCTTTTAAAATTATTTTTTTCTTTTTGATTCTTTGCCTGGGTGTTGTTTTCTACCTTGTCTTTCAAATCACTTTTTTGAACCTCTATTTCATCTAACCTACTATTTATTCCTTCTGGAATATTATTTATTTCAGATATTGCATTCTTTATTTCTGACAGGACCTTTTTTATGGTTTCTATGTTTTTTTTCATCCTGTTGAGTATCCTTATAATCATTACTTTCAACTCTCTATCTGATAAATTACTGGCCTCCATTTTATCTTGTTCTTCTGGAGAATTCTCTTGTTCTTTCATTTGGGGTCTGTTTCTTTGTCTTCCCATTTTGGCTGCTTCTTTGTATAATTTGCATCAGTTGCTAAACTAATCAGCTGTTAAATTGATCAGCTGTTAAACTAATCGAGTTGTAATCAGCAGCCTGGCTTAAGCTCCCCAGGGTGGGACAGAGCCCTGCAGGCTGGGCTATTCCTTCCCTTCAGGCTGATGCCACCTGGAGGGGAGTGCTCTGCCTGAGAAAGATGGCTCCTGTAGTATGTGGAATTATTCAACACAGGGACTCTGACAGTTGTCCCTTCAGTTCTCTCCCCAGAGCCACCAACCAAAGACTCTCCTCAAGCATCTCTAGTCCACTCTGCCCTCCCTCTGCTGGAGCCCAGGGTAAGTGGCTGCAAAGGAAATTTCATGTGTTGACTCTTTAAGAGGCTCTCTGCATCTCCAGCCATCTCTCCCTGGCAGACAGAAACACTGCTGCTCTTCACAGCTGGATCTTATCTGGGTTCCTTTCCAGCCCTGGTGCTGTAGGCTATCGAGCTCATGTTGTGGTTTAGACCTCACACTTCTCAGAGGCAACCCATTGGCTGCTGAAATATCCCTCTGGAACTTCAGCTGCTGCCCATAGGAGCCCAGCTAGCCCTCTTATGCCTCCTCCGCACTCACTACCAGTCTCATTGTGGTAAATGGTTTCTTCTGTCTATCCCTGTTTATAAGGCTTCTCTCCAGCTAGTGTTCAGTGGGTTATTCAGGATGATTTCTCTACAATTTAGTTATAATTCCTGATTGGTCCTGGGAGGAGGTTAGTGTAGCTTCCACTTACTCCTCCATCCTCTTGGATCTCCTAATTGACTTGTTACATTGTATAAGTTTAAGGTGTACAATACACTTATATTTTGCAAAATGGTCAGCACCATAGCATTATCTACCACCTGTAACACATCACATAATTATCATTTCTTTTTTGGTGAGAACATTTAAGATCTACTCTTTTAGCAACTTTCAAATATATAACATGATATTAGTAACTATAGTCACTGTGTTGAATATTAGACACCCAGAACTTATTCATCTTATAGTTGAAAGTTTATAGTGTTTGGCTAAATTTTCTCTCCCCCATCACCTAGTCATATATACATACACACATACATATATGTATATATACACATATATAATTTATAATTTATATAAATTATACATAATATATAAATTATATATATATAAAATCTTCTTTATCCATTCATCCATTAACAGACACTTACGTTGTTTTCTTAGCTGGGCTCTTGTGAATTGTGCTAGTGAACGTGTGAGTGCAGACATCTCTTTGAGATTCTGTTTGCAATTCTGTTGGATATACAGGGCTGTACAAAAGTAGGGGTATATAGTTATTCAGATGGAGAATAGTATAATAATTAATAATAATACAAACATAAGCTATTTGTGTGTGTGTACTCACAACTGTAAACCTACTTTTGCCCACACTGTGTACCTAGAAGAGGAATTGCTGGGTAGTTGAATTCTTAAACCTTTGAGGAATCTCCATGCTGTTGCCATGGTGGCCATCCCACCCCACATTCCCCCCAGCAGTGCACAAGGGTTTCTCTGTTCTGTATGAGAACAAGGGTTCTCATATACACTCATCAACTCTTAACTGTCTTCTGTTTTTGATAACAAGCATTCTAACATGTGTGAGGTTATATCTCATTTTGGTTTTTATTTGCATTTCCCTGATGAATAGTGATGCTGAGCACCTTTATATGTACCTGTTGACCATTTGTATACCTTCTTTAGAAATATACGTATTCAGATTCTCTTACCTGTTTCTTTCATTGGATTGTTTGGGCGGGTTTTTGTTGTTGTTGTTCTTATGTTGTATAGTCATTCATATATTTTGGATATTAATCCCTTATTGGGTATATGATTTGAAAATATTTTCTCTGATTTCATAGATTGTCTTTTTACTTTGTTGACAGTTCCCATTGCTGTGTGGAAGCTTTTTAGGTTGGTGTAGCCCCAATTCTTCAGTTTTGCTTTTGTTGCCTTTGCTTTTAGTGTCAAATTTAAAAAAAATCATTGCCAAGGAGCTTATTCTGTATGTTTTATCTTAGGAGTTTTATAGTTTCCAGTCTATGCATGAGTCTTTAATCTGTTTTTGTGGATTTATTACCAGATAGGAGCCAGCCTGGAGCAGATCTGCCTAAGGCCGACCTGTAGTGTGTGCGTTCTTGTAGGAAAGGTTTCCCAACACAAGCCCAGGTGATTTTGAGAATATGTTTATTAAGGCTAGAGACAACGAAACAAAGGAAGCACCTAAGGGTAAAAGAAGTTAACAGGAGAGAATGTAGGTGGTGCTCTGCTCTGGATCCCTAGAACAGCTATTGGAAAGGTGTGAGCCAAGGCGGGAGGGCTGTTAGCGCACTGGGAAGTGAAGGTCACAGAGACAGAAGTGAGCCAAGACAGGGCTGCTTTTAGCTCACTGGGAAGTCAGAGAGAAAGGGGCCCCTAGAGACAGGATCAGGGCATAAGCCCTGGCTGAGCTGCTGCTGATCACTGCTCCCCTGGATGCAAGTCTCCTGAGGACCCTTAGAGTTTAGGAGGAAATATGTATTCATTCCTGAGAAGGGGCATGGGCACGCTGTAGAGTGAGCCCTGCCTGCACTGAGTCTTTGGACTGAGGGCTTTTTACCTTTCTTTTGCAGGTGAGAATCTTAGGAGAGGTTTTCAGCAAAATATTCATTAGCTTTCCAGGTGCATTTTTAATATGCTGATGCATCAAAATGAGCTTATAAATATATCTATTCTTTGGTCTGCTATACTGTTTTACATTTATCTTGGGTCTGTCTGGCTTTTAATGGAGTTTTTGTTATCCATTCCCCTGATTTCACTTGTCCTAGCATTGAGCTGGCACAAATAACATCAATTGGGCCTCTGTTCTCTATTTCCCAGACCAGGGAGATTTAAGCTATGTATCCTTTGGTTAGGGAGGAGATGTGTAAACCATTTGCTCTTGGGTGTCCTTTGTTAGGGAAGATAAAGTGTTGTGATTCACCAGCTGGCTATAAGTTGCTCAATTTGGCCTTGTTTAATTTTCTTGCCTCAGTTTCCCCACTCTGCTTGCTCAGGAATTTTCCTAGCTTCTTACTATCCTGGCACAGATATTTTTTATGGTGTAAGATAAGGGTCCAGTGTCATTCTTTTCCATATAGTTTCTCAGTTTTCCCAGTACTAGTTATTGAAGAACCTTAGCAATAAATTATTTGACCATACATGCATGGGTTTATCCCTGGGGTCTAATTTAATTTTGGTTATTATCCAAGTATAAGATGTTGTACCAGAGTTTTGTTCCTATGTAGTGCCTCTAAACCATTCTGCCCATGTTGAGAAGGTGGGAGGAACATTTGGGATATTATTTTATTCACATGAAATTACTATAATAGTGAGGTAGAAACATGGGCAATATTTTATTCCAACAGGGACAAAATAATCAATTTCTTGGTATATAGTGTATAGAAAACCTGTTTTCTACCCCCTCAAAAAACTATGACCAAGTGAGAGCTGAAAGTTTAAAGTTTATTTTTCAATTGTCAATATAAAATATTCTCACATATAAAATTTACATGATTACAAGAAGAAAAAATATGTCAGATACTTTGTATAAAATTGAGAAGTAACGAAGATCTTAACCTATATGTATTGTTTGGCTAAGAGCTGCTTACACAGGCAAAATTATGGTAATTTTCAATCCCGAGGGATTGTTTCTTAAATTTATATTTTAAACAACTGCTAGGCACATTTTAAGAACTGCATCACTAAGAAGCCATCTGTACATTTTTATATTGGCCACTTAGATTTTGTAAATTTGTCAGTTGCTAAGGTATGGTTTCTGAAATCATTGGAAGATAACTCTTAAGACCAAAGCCACTGTGTTTACAGATGAAAATATACCAAATGCCTGTCAATGCTTTAATATGCATTGAGAGGGAATAAAAGTATAAAGCAGTTAAGAGATGGTGTCTCTATATAGCTAATACATCCATAAATGTGGAGGATTTAGTCAATTATCCATATGATATTGTGGGCTAGGGGCCACCAACGCTGAAGGGCTGACATCTCATTTTGTATTGATTTACTAAGAGTATTTGGTAAAGGTCATGCTTCCTATCCTCCACCCACCACTGCCCACCCTTCACCATCACACACTTGCCCATTGTTGGCTGGTTTATTACTGGGAGTCCCTGGTAGAGGTAACAATTTTGTACAAAGTTAACCCAGGGCACGTGGATCATTCTTAGCCTGGTGTGTACTTAGTGTGCAGCAGAATAGGCAGCAGCAGGCCGATTTACGTCCTCAGCTCAACTTTGAAATAGGCTTCTCTTCAGTCCGGTATGAAAAGCCAATACAGTGTTTATTAAGCCTAAGCACACTGCGCCAGGTTTCTGACCTAGGACTCAGCTCTGTGTGTGTGTGTGTGTGTGTGTGTGTATTTTTTTCTTTTGCATGTGGCAAGTATGCTTAGCCTGCTCAGGATGCCAGGCTAAACTTTTAGTGCTAAACTTTTAGTGCTAAGTACTTGAGATTGTCTGTAGTGAAAAGTCAATATGAATTTTTAAAGCTACTACTTTATCTTTTTTCCTTTTATTGTATTTTATAATTTCTTTTTATTGTTAATATTGTCATTTGGAACTGAAATGTCTTATCAAATTGTGACTGGTAAACAGCAAAAATGTCACTAATAAGAAGTAACCTACACTGAATTTGTGTAATATGTATAAGATTTTTCTGAACTATTTGAGATTATATTGTGGACCATAAATACTCCAGTGTGTATGTGTTAAGAACAAGGACAGTTTCTTATATAACTATAGAACAACTCTCAAAAGCAAAGAATTAACATGAGTACAATAGTATTATCTAATCTGCTACCCTTAAATTTCACTGCTTCTTCACATAATGGGTTTTATAGTCAGCCTCCCTTATTCGAGTACCCTCCCACCCCCCTGCCCCATCCCCGTCAAGTTCAGTCTGAGATTCAATTCAGGATCACTTATAGCATTTACTTGTTATATCTCTTTTACTCTTACAATCTGGCATGTTTTCTCAGTCTTTTTCTTTTATGACCTTTACATTTTACTATTATATAGTATTTCAAACATACAAAATTTATCCACAACTTCTAGTGGGTATTTATCTAATTTGTTTTAATTTTATTGTAATTAAAAAACAGTGCCGTAAAAAATCTTGTGCTATTTTCTGTGCTCAAGTACAGCAGAATCCATAGGTTCTTAGGAAAGATTTGCTGGCTTGTAAAGAACATGTGTATATATTTAACTTAATACAGTTTTGTGGGCCTTTTCAAAATGGTTCTACCAATTTACACTCCTACCAGAAGTATGTAAGAGTTCTTATGGTCCCACATTCTCTCACAGTAATTGCTGTGTATGGTGAAACAAACTTTTTTCCATTGAAATTTATAAAATAATATCTCCTTTTGATTTTCATTTCTATAAATATAAGTTTTGTCATCTTTTGGTATAATTACTGACAACTGTGTTTCCTCTCTGATGTGCTGGTACACATATTTTTCCCATCTCTAAATTGTTCTTTTATCTTTTGACGTGGAGGAGAACTTCTATCTTTTCAATTCTAGTCATTTGGTAATTACATTTTGCAAATATCTTCTAACTGATAATGTTTTTTTAAATTGTTAAATGATGTATTTTGATGGACAAAAATAATTAATATACTTATATTTATCACTTTATTTATGTTTATAATTTTTTATGTCTTGGTTAAGAAATTCTTCCCAATCCTCAGATCACAAAGATGATTGTTCATATTCTAAGTTTCACATTTAGGTTATGCAATCACTTTAATCTGATTTTGGGTATATACAAAATGAGGATCAGACTTTATTTTACCTTCATGTATTGTATTCTGGAATAATTTCCATAATCCTTTCCCCATGGACTTGTAATGCCCCTTATTTCCTAGATACAGTTGTGCATATGTGTACATATGTATGTGGGCTTTCTATTCCATTTGCTTATTAACCTACTCTTACGCCAACACTCTAATCTTCATTAAAATAGGTTTATAATAAGATCTATTAAGATAAGTCTTATTCTGTTCTCCAGGAAGGTATTGTCATTCCTGACTTGTTATTTTTCAATATTAATTTTAGAATCAGCTTGTTCAATTTCATTAAAATTCCCATCAGGATTTCTTTGGATTTCATAGGACATATAGAGTATTTTAATGAGAATTGCTGTGTCTATAATATTGAAACTATTAATGAATAGGATATTTCTTTTTTATGTAGGTCATTTTTAATGCCTTTCAATAAAGTTTTACAATATTCTCCATAAAAATCATGACCATCTTTATTTATACTTAGTCTTATAGTTCATTCATATTTGGTGCTTCTACAAATGATATCTTAAATTGTATTTACTGTTGCATACTGTGTATAGAAGTGATATTTATTTTTCATATAGACCTTGTATACCTGATTGACGTCCCATTAATTCTAATCACTTGCCTATAGATTCTCTAGGGTTATGTACAGAGGCAATCATGCATCATCTGTGACGAATGGCACTTTGTTCCTTCCTCCTCTCTTTTTAGACCATATGTCTTTTAGTTATAACTTTTATTTACTTGTTTGTTTTGTGTATGTATTTACTATGCTGGTAAACACAGTATATTATTTAATCAAAGTGGCAACAGCAAATGTCACAGTCTTGTGCTTGCTATTACAAGAAATGCCGATGCTTCTGATGTTCACATTATGACTTTGCTGTAGAATTTATGAATACTCTTTATTAGAAAAGAATTTATCTCAGTAGTTTTCTAAATTATTTTTTCTTTTTATTAATGAATTGGTATTTAATTCCATTGAATGTGTTTTAAGCATCTATTGACATAAGGTTATGAATTTTCTTTAATTTCTTTATGTGGTAAATTGCTTTAATAGATATTTAAATCGAAATTTAACACTTCGTTTTCAGGATAAAACCAATATTATTTTAAAATCTATTCCTAGCTAATATTTTGTTGAGGACTTTTGTATCAATATTCATGAAAGATATTGGCTTATAATTTCCTTTTTTGGTGTGTACTATTTTCTGTGCTGACTAAATGCCATATTAGCCTTGGATGCAATTAAAGAGATCTCCTTATTTATGTTCTCTGTGACCAAGGGATCAGTTTGACTTTGCTTTAGAGAGGTTTTGTCTTGATTATTGACCCCTGACCTACTTTTTCTTAGAGTTGTTACTTTGGAAAGTTGCAGTTATGAATTCTTTCTCTACTCCTTTGAGGGTAAATCCTCTATAATCCAGGAATGCCTTTTTCAAGAAATGAGAGCCATCTTTTTGAAATAACACCAATAATAATCTTATATTGATCTAACTTCAGGCATCCATTTTCAAAATTCATAGTTAACCTATACAAACTCTTCAGTACCATACACTCATAGCACCTCCCCCATCGTCCACCAAAAGTTATATCAATTTGGGGGAGGTAAATTTTATGAAACTATTGTTAATATGGTCAAACATCAAATAATCTTTAAGTTCTTCTCTTTTTAAAATGGTAGATCATACCTTCTAGGTCTTCCATCTTTCTGTTCCCATCTTGTCTAGGTTGGATGTACAACTGGCATCTTGAGTCTTCCCTTTACCTTCGTCCTGGGAATCCCTTTCCCATTTCTTCTGCATTAGGAAACCTGGTGCCCGGGTCCTGTATTTTTATTTCTGGGTTATTCTTTTCAGTTTAGTTTCTTTAACCTTACCTCTTGGATACAGGGGAGATAAAATATTGATACTTCACAGGAGAGAAAATATCTTACTGTATCTTATACTTGGTTGATAGATTAGTTCAGCATAGAATTTTGAGTTGGAAATAATTTTCACTCAAATTTTTGAAGGCTGTGCTCTATGACCTTACAGGTTGAGGTGTGGCCATTGAGAATTGAAACTGTAGTAAAGCTTAATTCTTGTCCTCCATAACTTTTTTTATCTTCCACCTCTAGAATATTTCATAGACTTGTCTTTATTGGAATTTTGAAATAGTAAGATATTTTCAATGGGGATTATATTTGTGTTATTTATTTACTTATATTCATGAGGGTAGACACTTAGGGGATCCTTTCAATCTAGAATTTCCAGTTCCTCAATTCTAAGAAATATTTTAATTAATTTATTTTATAATTTCATCCATTTTCCCTTTTCTTTCACTTTCAGAAAATACCATCTTTCAGTTGGATAATGAACTCTAGAAATAATCCTCTAATTTTGACTTCAATCTCTCTTTTTTTGCTATTGTTCACCTGTTTACATATTTGCTTTAATTCCTTGAGAATTTACCCAGTTTTATTATTTGAACAATCTATTAAATTGTTTCTATCATATATTTTTAATTCCTAAGAGCTATTTTTTTCTATTTTTGTCCATTGTCCTACTTTTGTTTCATGTGTAAAATATCTTCTTTTACCTCTGGTGATATTAACTGTAGTTCTGTTTAAAAGGTTTCTGCCTCATTGCTTGCATTCTTTTGACTTTGCTTGTTTTTTTCTGTCTTTTATGGTAATGATATCTTCCTTTGTCCTATGATTCTTTCCTGTTCTTCATATTTAAGAATGAAACTAAAACACTAAACTGTGTGCATGACAAGTATTTTTGAGCAGAGAAATTTTTTGGAGTGTGACCATTTAGGGGTTCTGACATTTCATTGAAGGATCCCAAAATGTCAGAGTGTATAAGTAATACCTCTGAAGTAATTACATTTTTTAAAGATAATAATCTTCCAATCTTCTGCCTGGGTAGGCGGCTGATTACAGGCCTGCTCATAGATGAAAGAGAGCTGGAGATTGTCTCATTACTCATTATAAATGATACAATTATTTTGAAAGAGCAGAAGTCAATAGAGTATGATCATAAAGCAAGTTCATTGGCACATTTTGGATTTCTTGGAACCTACATTTACATTTACTATAATGCTTCCATGCATTGTTTTCTAATAGCTACTTTTACTTCCTCTCTTAAACCCTGTGTTTCTAGCAATCCCAGTTCTCTATGGGGTTCGTCATCAAGCAGTCCTGGAGTAGGGTTTCAAAAGGACCCCAAGCCTGTTCCCAAGGTGGGATCCACAGGTGGTCCTGATAACACAACACACTGCTCTGATTTATCATCTAAGGACATGCTTAGTCTTTCCAATGTGATGATTTATTTTGCTATTCAGAAAAAAATGAAAACAAACAAACAAAAATCATGGTTCTGGCACCTGTTTCTGCTTCCTGAAAAGTCCAGCAAATCCAGTCCAGATTCTCTGGGGAGTTTTCCTGGAGTTCCTTTTATGCAATTTAAAGTCATTGTTAAGTAGGTGCCTTTCTTCTTTCATAGGGGAAACACTAGGAAGAAATATTCTCTGAAAGTAAAACTTTTTCTTGTCATTTTAAATTTTTTACATATCCTGAAGATTAAAGTTGAGCCAAGGAGGACAACTACTAGCTTTCTGTCGACTTCCTTCCCAGTCTTGTTTAGGTGATCCAGAACCTGACTATGAGACACAGGGTTTGCTCTGGTTAACCCAAGCCTTGGAGAAACTGAAATAGAAGCTCATTTTAAGATCATGTGACCTTCTCCTTTACCTTCTCAATAAATTATTCATAGAATAAATGAAGGGAGGAAGTAAAAGTTGAGTGTAGATTCTATTTTGGCCAGAGTTCTTTGTTTTTTCACATTATCCAGAGCCTTATTATTATGTTTCTGTTTTCATTGTTATAGTGCAGCTTGGTTTTGACTTTTGCTAGTTGTGAATTTTACTCTTATTTCTTCTTCTTTGTCAAGTTTAGGGTAGAGATGATCCCATTTTATTGTTGTGTTATATGGAGACTGTCACATCATCATGAATTTAGCAGACAGCTTTGTTTGGCTCATGTTCTCTGATGTTTCATGATCTCAGTCTCTCCAAGTTAGGGTGTGCAGAGAGCAAACACTTCTGCCACAGCAGGAGAAAGATTTTTATTTGCCACGACTGTTAGGGAAGAAATGTAAAACATCGATTGCTCCTTAATCTATCACTTGACCAATGTTTTACTCCACACTCCACTTTTGGATGTACCTGGGGCTAGGAGCCTGGTGTCTACACATCAGACATGGCCAATGGATTACCCCTTTACAACCTGTGCCCTAAACTAACCACCCCAGGAACCCGCTTAACTCATCTGCAAGCAAACTACTGGTGCAATCTCATGTTAGAGGTTTTACTTCTTAAAATTCATCAAAATAATTTTGTCCAAGGTAGAGTCAAGTAGCCAGCCACACTTTTTAATAAAATTTGTATCCTAGTTTCTCTACTTTGAATGAAATATATTCCTTCTGATTATGATCTCATTTACTTAAAGACTGATCAGTTATGCCTTCATGCACAGTTCATTCTATTGACACATTTGCAGTTGTCTGAAATTATTTGAATGCGTTTTGAACCTAATGTGTCTTAAGCATCTACTGGCACAATCGTTTTATGTGACCCAGATAACAGGACATGCAATAGCTCTGCCAAAACTTCATCCACAGGAACTTCAACTGGGGAAATTTTATTTTCCACAGTTTCTTTAGTAATGTCTCTTGAATCAAAAAAAGCACTAATTCTTAACATTTACTATTTAGTTAAGAAATAATCTTAGGGGGGATTTCATCTGCACTTCTCACCAGGGGCTGTCATTGTGTAGCAGCTCATTAGCCCTCCATTGTTTCCCTAGCCTATAGATGAGTATTTCACACTGGATTTAAAGTGGTCATTTTCTCCCTAACTCACCCAAATTCTAACATTAATCATCACCTGAACCATAGGGATTGTGAAATTATAAAAATAAAAGTGAAGGGAGTCAATATTTACTGAGTGTCTACTATGTTTCAGGCAGTGTACTAGGTACCTTATATCCATTGGAAATGAAGTCATTTTCAAACAACCCTAAAAAGTAGGTATTATTTCTCTAATGTTTTAATTTTCCTAATGAGAAACTGTAGTCTTGAAGAACAGTGTCTTATAGCTAGTAAGTTTTGGTCTAAATATTAAAATATGTATTTATTTCTTTAAAGTCTATGCTCTATCCTTTCAGATTCAGGTTGGCATGGAGTGAAGCACTCTTCAGTTTTATAAGTAACCTTTTGAGGTCTAGTTATTTCAATATGTTTGTGACTTCTTTTGGAAGAGTTTTGTCCTCTGTGAATGAAGTGAACCTTACTTTTCTTTCTTGAGCAGATAGAGAAGTTTTAACTCAGTTGTAAAGATTGCCAGAGAATTTAAAAAGAGTGTCTGACAAATGCACACACACACACCCCCCCACATTATGCCACAAAACACTTGCATTAATAGATTTGAAAGGGATCTACTCTCAGTTCTAAGTACCAAAAGTAAAGGCACATTGTAGATTTGGGCTGTGACCAATGAAAGAGACCTTATCATTTTCTGTGTAAGCATAGGTATGTAAATTAGGCTTGTGCTCTCTACTTGAGTTTAAATCATGAAAAAATCTGATAAAGTAGTCAGTCTTCAAGGTTTCACATGAATTTTCGTGATCTGAAGGAGACAAAAAAAAATCCTAAAGAGAATGAATGAGTGCTGTATATAAATATTAGCAAATTAACAAATACTAATGTTGCTTTTTTGCAAGACCTTAATTGGATATTATGACAGTTCATTCTTTTGTAAATAAATATAGGAAAATTTACATGTATATATTATTTATTAATATAGATGATTTTTTATAGTCTGATTATATGAGTAAACTTTCTCCCCACCCCTGGAAAGACCAAGGAACACATCATTATTAATAAGCATTCTTTTTTTGTTTAAATCTCTGCCCTAATGCCCTGTACTTCTTTGGCCATGAAATCAGTGGTATTTTTTGAGCTTGGAAAGGTTCAATAAAAGTGATTTACTGGGCCCACTTCTCTTACTAAATAATAATTTCCTTGGAGATGAGTGAATTAAGAATGAGAAATGAAGTTGATTATCCACATTTTGTTTTATATTTTGGTAGAGAAGTAAGAAATGCTTAAATGGCCTTTTGATCTGTGTACCCTTAATTAGGTGACAAATTCAAACTGTCAACTTGATAATGTGTCACCCAAAAAATGCACATTGGGTTCACTTTGTTTAACTGTGGAGGAAAGGAAAATATATAGACACCATATACACACACACAAATGCACAGACATAAACACCCAAGATTTAAGTCAATTGGAAGTCATAATTGTAATGTCAAAAGTAAAGGAGAATTAGATTAACAGAAGTTTTCATCAGATACAGGTTATAGCTGCAAGAAATGCAGATATTTAATTGGTCAGTTTAATAAGAATAATCATTCTATAGTTGTCTTCTTTTTACTCCTCTCTTAACATTTTATAATTTTTAAACATTCTACTATTAGTGTCCCTGCATTTAATAATCTAATCTCAATTACTCAAAGAAGAGAATATCCATTTGGTCAAAAGCTAAATTAACTTTGGAAATAAATAACAATATATACATTTCATATTTAATTTAATCTTTATAAAATATAGCACTTTGTAAGATATTACATTTATGTCCTGCTTTAAATCTTTAATCAGTTTCTCCCATCTGTCAAAATTTTATAGCAGCTGAAAGATAAAGGCTCTGTTGCTATGGAAATTATTCCATTACCTAGGTGACAGTGTTCAAATGATGTCATTGTTAAAGCGATCTAACTCTTGAAACATTTTTAGTTTTAGTATGGTTAGACAGAGAGAAAAACTAGCTAGTGATACAAACTCAAGAGAGTGAGAAGAATGCATCTCGTCTTAATAAACAAGGTGCTCAAATGAATTTCTTCAATTATCTCTCCCCGTAGTTGGGTCAATACCCTCATCAACATTTTATAAAGCTGAATAAAGAAGAAGATTGTATTGTAGAGAAACATAAAAGAAAGCAAAGTATTCTAGGAGAAGAATGGTAGAAATGGCATCCTATTCAAAATATATTTTTCTTAATTATATCTTTAGTTGAACCTCAATGGTTACCAAGAAAAAGGTGCCAGGCACTTTCACCTTGGTGCCATGACTACTTCTTCATCAGAGAGCTGTCTACAAAGAGATATAGAGAAAAACATACAGGAGGGAAGGGAACCAAGAAATTAGGTGGAGAAAACATCAGGACCTGGGTTGCTGACCACTCTTCAGATTATCATGAAAGAGGGATTAGAGAGAAAAAGGAGGTATCAAGAAGGATGAATGAGTTTCAAGAGTTTATCAAACTTCAGTAGGACTTGGGAGGAGCGCCCTGTGCATATGCTGTTTCTGTTTCATGTAGGGAATGTTTAGGTGTTGGCAGAGGTATGCAGCACACCACTGGTCAAACCCAACCGAACAGAGACGGGGAAATTTTTGTTCAAGCTTAGAGCATTTTGCAGCCAACCATGTTCTAATGACCCCAGGTGAAATATTATCCACCAAAGTAATATCATATCAACACCTTTATGATGGTGGTAAAGCATTTCTCCACATGTCTTTTTCTTCTCTTCTGGTATCCTCTCTGATCTATTTGGCTACCATATTCTCTCATGTAATAAGGGTTGAATTATGAATCTTGAAGTGAGTAAAGATATTCTAGTAGCCTATTTTATAGGTAAGGCTAAAAGTCCAAAGACGTTCCTTGGCTGATGCAATAATAAAAACTCAGAATTGGGAGAAAATGTATACTATTTAGTAGTCTAATACCAACTCAGGTCCTGCACACCTGCTAACACCGTTTAGTCTTTTGTTCTGACACTTCAATGTAGACAAATTCACTATAGTGAGAGGCAGTCTTTTCCATTTTGGCCAAGTTGACATAATTAATTCATTCAGGGCAAAACAACTACATAACCTGTGAGAACTTGTGTTATTCTCCATAATATTTGAATTTTTTAAAAGGAGGATGAGGAGAGCAAAGTCATTCCCAAAGGTCAAGTGGCAGAACTCCAGACACCACAGTACTTGAATACTTGGGCTGGTGTTAGAAGGGTGGGCTTGGGGAAGAGGAGACCCCACTAGTCACATACCTGTGGGCCACTACTCTATTTATGTGTAAGGCTAGTTTGTGTTTAATTTGGGGGGATGTGCTTGCATACTGTTTACACAAGCACTTTCTGGCAACAGTATGAACCAGGCAGAGCAGGATGTGATGATGGGGCACAGGTTCCGCCAGGGAAGCAATAGCTGCTGGGGCATCACCTCACTGTGAAAACTGATAATGGACTCATTAATTGTAGTGTTTTAGGCAACTCCCAGAGCTAACATGGAGGCTATTCCTTGGTTAATAATTAGTCTTTTTTTAATTAACAGCTTCATGAATCTTGTACTTGGTATGTAATACATGACTTGCCATTGCACCTTGAAGATAGTTTCTACAAGAAAATGTGCTATGTGAATGATGCTACTTTACAGTGCTTGGTAGTTTCAAGTTCTAACAGGTTTCTTTCTTTCCCCAGGGGATGGGGGAGGACACACCAAACACTGGAATTTAAATGTCTAAAACCCCAAATAACTTTACAGACTGAACTACCAACATCATAAATCAAGCTCATTAACAGCATCTGATAAAGCTTATCTGCTTCATATCACCAGGGAGGCACTTGCTGGCAGGGCCTTTGCAGATAAAATTTTCAGCAGATACCATCATTAGAACTGTGAAATAGCCATCCACGGGAACAGCTTGCAGCCATAGCTTCTGTATCATAATTACAGAAATGACTGCAGTAGCAAATATTAAAAACAGTGCAGTTATACATAATTCCTACAACAGGCACTCTAATCTACCAGCGGTAAAAACAGTAATAAAAGCATTGCCCAGTTATGGGACAAAGCAATTTGCAGTCAAGGCACCTAACAATAACAAGTTTTCTTACAGCCGGATTCATTGTTAATATGGTTTGCTTAGCATCCTGCTTGAGGGAGCTTAATTAAGACCTGGGCGATAACCATGTTAGCTAATGTGTGATACTAATGGACTTTTCACACAAAATAATATGATTTCTGGCTTCCCTGAAAAGTGACAGCTTTGGCAAAGGCCATCCATGGAGTCTCAGAAAGAAGGCACCACTTGCTTCAGCCAGAGAATGAAATTCTCCATTTATGTCAATATGATCTAGTTTCTTATTCCTTTGAACCCCCATTTCCCTCCCTGGCACTTTATGCCCCACTTAGTATTCACCTGTCTGAACTTGCTATTCTACTTATTCGTATCCATCCCAATGTCCCTCTGTTCTAGTTTAAGCTCTTCGTTGGAAGAGACTGTAACTGATTCATGTTCTTACTCTTTCCCTCTCCAGAGTCTGTCACTCTGTTAAGCACAAAGTAAATGTTATACATGTTTGTCAAATTAAACTGATGAACCTGAGATGTCAAGTTTTACAATATAAATCAAACATTACTCTGAAATATCATAATAAAGAAAACATAATCTACAGTATTTGAGCCCTGGTGGGATTGAGTCTGTTCATTTAAAGTAGTAATTCTCATCCTTGTCTGCTCATTAGATCATGTGTAAGGCTTTAAGAAAAACCTGGTTGTTAGGTACCAATCCCAAATATTTAAATCAGAGCTTCTAAGAGTAGGATTTGTGTGTTGGGATTTTTAAAACTCCCCTGGGAGGATCCAGGTTTGAGACTCACTGATTTAAAACATATGAGTAAACACACACTGAAAGCATAAGCATGGAAAAAATCTGATTTACTAGGGGTAAAGAAATAACTTTTTTTTCTGGGTATCTTTGGACTTGTGCTTCATTCTCTGGGCCTCATTGGGCCCCACAGAAAATTAAGTAAGTTAACTATATATACAATTATCCCTGAACTATTTTTCATAACAAAATTACCTGGGTACATAACACCACCAACACCGACACCACCAGACCAGTGCTCAGCTGCAGACTTACAGAGTCACCGTCCCTAGTGGTAGGGACCAGAAGTTTGTATTTTTTAAAATTCTCCAAGTCACAATGGGTTTTTGAACAAGAATGATGGGACGGGATGCCCTTGTGGTTGCTCGTGGAATACAAGATAAGAGATGGAAAAATACGGTGTTTTCAAAAAAGCAGTGTAGTCCAGATCTTTATCACTAAATTTCATTCTCCAAAACAAGAAATCAGGAATCCTTGAAGAAATGGCTAATTCTAAGGCAGGGGAAGACATTACACAAGTGAACTTTGATCATCTTGTAGGGCCAGAAAGTAATGAAGTTTTCAAAATGCAAAATAATGTGGGCATGCCAAAGAGAACAGGAAGCCAAACTGGAAGAGTCCCCAATGGACAACGGTGAAATGATTTGAGCAACAAAATAGTATTGAATTATAACCCCAAGTATAAGGTGAATAGCCATGAGTCCATACTGATATAATGTTTGAATAAATAAATACCTGGAGGAGAAGGGACAAATCTCCCTTAGGGAAGAATTCCATATAATTTATGTAGGTATTTTCTCCACTAGAAGGTAGAGCATAACTCCTGCTACCTCCAGTGTGGGCTGCATGTAGTGACTTCTTCCAAGGAGTGGAGTATGGGAAGGAAAAATCATCACTTTATGGTGCAGAGTCATGGCAGACGCCACCTTAAGCAAGTGGTGATGGTTAACATCACCAGGGATGAATCATATTGCTATCACGTAGCCTCTGGTAGGATGTCATAAAAAGGGCACTTAATCTCAGTGGTCCTCCTCCTCCAGCCTATAACTCCAGTTTGATCATGAGAGAAGACATCAGGAAAACCCACACTGAAAGTCTTTCTAGAAAATACCTGACCAATGCTACTGAAATGTCCAAGGTCATGAAAAATAGGAGAGACTGAGAGACTGTCACAGAGCAGAGGTGACATGGTGACTAAATGTAGTGTAGTAGCTTGAATCACATCCAGGAACAGAGAAAGCATATTTGTGGAGAAACTGGTGAAATCCGAAAAAAGCCTGTCATTTAGTTAATAGTAATACACCAAGGTTAAGTTTTTAAATTTTACAAATATGTCATGGTTAATGTAAGGTATTAACATTAGGGAACCTGGGTGATGGATATATGGGAACTCCCTGTACTATCTTTGAAACTTTTATGTAAATCTAAAAATATTCAAAAGTAAAATTGTATTTACAAATGTACACAGTGAAGTAAAGCAAATGTAGGCATGAAACAAATATGACCATAAAAATTTATTATCACTTGATTAAAGATCTTTAAACTGTTTTGAGATATAAAATTTTTGCTGCTCTTTGTTACTTGGTCAAGAATTAAATAGATATAGATATTACCGCATTTTCAGACTATAAGACGCACTTTATTTCCCCCAAATTTGGGAGGAATAATGGTTGTTAATGCTGCTGTTCAGTTCTGTTTACATTTACATTGCTGAAATATTGTGTTATTTATGTTATTAAATATTTTACCACATTTTTTGCTTCAAAATTTTTTCCCTATTTTCCTCCTCTAAAACCTAGGTGCATCTTATGGTCTGAAAAATATGGTAATATTTAATATATTACACATTCAACTTTTAAAAAATAACTTGTGCTTCTCATTAAATCTGTCTGGATTTAAAATCACCAGATTAAGTTAGCATAGTATACATTGTACTTGATGTGGCACCAGAGTGCCTTCTGGTATTAGTTTCCAGGGACAGTTTAGCAGGAGGCACAATTCCTCATTTAAAAAATAAACCATATCAGGTGCATCTAATTAAGGGCCCCAAAGCATGTCAATTCTGTTGAACTCACAGTATGGCTGCAGTGTGCTGTGAATACTTCATAATGATTCACACTATGTGGTTTTCTTGAGGCCTGAATCCCATCTGAAAGCAGAATAATACCCAAGCTTATTAGTGAAGTTTAGTGTCCTTTTGTTATTTCATTTTACAAAGTTAAAATTCCTCCAAATTACTGGAAGATCTTTTAGCTAAAGATGTGATGCTGAAATAACTTCAGATGAGAAATTCCAGTTGCTGATTTTTGTTGGTTTTATTTCTTAAATGTTTTGGAAAGCAGTCTTTCCATTCTTTTTATTGTATCCAATTCCAAGCCTTTTAAGAGGTCTCTCTCCCCCATTCTGTTCTGTTCTGTTCTTTCCTTTGCCTCTAGTACATCCATTTCACTCTACCCAGAGTGGTCCATTCTAAGTTGCAAATAGGACTTTGTCCCTCCCCTCAGTATAACCCTCTTGTGTCTACCTACTAAGCATATGTTAAGCCAAACTTCTTGGCATGGCACAGGAATTTGTCATGGTGCGATCCCTACTAACTCTTTCAAAATTGTGAAAGGGAAAGAGCAGCTGTTCCCATCATAATAAATTATGCTCTAAAGTACTCAAATACTTATTTTCTGTACACAACATACAGCTATATGCTTGTCTTCTCTCTTGTTTCTTCTGCTTTTCCCCTTCTCTAACTGGTAAATCCCTAATTATATTTCAATGGTCATTGGAGGTCCTCTCTTCCATGAGCTTTTCTTTAATAATACATTTTCCTCCTTCCCCTGCAAACAAGCAACACCTCGTTTTTCTGCTTCAGTGTCATCTTGTATATACTACTATTCCTAACACTCATTATACTGCCTTTTACTCTGCAGTGTACAAGTGTCTTTCTTTCTACTAGAGAGGAACTGTCTGTCTTATTCACCTTTGTATCCCCAGGGAAGAACACAGAGCCTGATACATAGAAAAAACTAAAAATTTTATTGAGCTGCTCTAAACAGAGATTCCTGCTCATTTAAATTAAAATAAATGCTTTATTTCTCAGGGGATGCTCTAATTACCTAGAGTCACTATGTATCTGCAGGGCTAAATTTAAGCATTGCTTCTCTTCATACATCTTCTCTATAAAAAGCAATGGTTCAAACTTGTATCACTCACCAACTTTTCCTACATAGTGTCAATCTCACATTTTCCTTTCTACCTGAATGTCCAAGAGGAATTTTAAATAAAACCATTTTAAAATCCTTTTTCCACCTCTTCCACTGTACTTGATTAAACAACATATCCATTCATTTTACAATTTACCTTCTATGCTATGAAGTGAGTATACACATCCAAGTAAGAACAATTTCTGACCACAGAGAATTTGTAGTCTATTAATGAATTACCTGAGGGGAGCCATACACACTGTGATGGATCTAAGGACCAGATACACCTGAGAACAAGGACAGAGTTCCTAAATCATGGAAGGTTCCCCTGAAAAGATGACACTTAAGCTGGGATTTGAAGGATCAATGGAAGTTATCTAGCTGAAGCAGGAGGTGAAGGTCATCACAGGTGGAAAAAGAAACATCTGAGAAGGGGCAGCAAGTGAAAGTGGTGGTAGAAGGAGGTAGCCCAATATGTATAGGGGTCTTGAAGCAGCTGATATACATGGGATGAAGGATGCAAATGAGATTGTACAGGTATATTGGGTCAGGGATAAATCTTGGAGACACTTGTGACTAAATTTGGTTATTTGAATTTTAGGCTGACAGCAACCAGGGAATGTTGAAGAATTTCAATCACATTTATGTATTGGAAAGTCCTCTGCAGATGCTGGAAGGGGGATGGAGAGGAGAGGAGTAAGGCAGAGAGACGACAAGTTATCCAGGCAAGAAGAGATTAGGGCATGAATAAAAGGCATGGCAATGGATGTAGAAAGTAGAGGAACCAAGCAAAGGTAGACTTTAGAGCACTCAGTGACCAATGAGTGAGGACTTGGGAGGTGACTAAGATGACTCCCAGATTTCTGAATTCAACAGCAGGGCCAATGGTGATGGCATTTCAAAGACAGGGAGATGGGGGGAGGAGCAGGTTTGGGGAAGAAGGTAATGTTAAGTTTAAATTATGTTTGGATTCAGACCCTTCTGGGAATTTAAGTAGAAAAGGCAGCTGGATACTTTCTAGTACTCGCCAAGTGGTCTAATTATAAACAACACATTGAGCTATGCATTTAAGATCCCAAAGTGGAAAAACAAAGTATAGGGAGCTAAGGTTGGAGACCTAATGAAATCCATGATCCGAGGAAAGAGGAACCCTAGAAAATTAGTGACAAGGCACAAACAGAAGGTAAGAGAAACCCAGGAGAGAGTAGTAGAATGGCATCAAAAATATGAAATAAATAACAATTTTGAAAATTGAAGACACGTGTAATCAACAGTGTCAGAGACCACAGAGAAGTTAAAGTTATGGTTAAAACTATTCTCCACTGACATGATGTTTAAGCTATTTGCTTGGCTTATATAAAAACTTGTAGATATTATTCAAATTTGGAGATTAGTCTTAATCTGGTATGTAGAATGGTCCTCATGACTAAAGAAGGAGCTAATGCCATTACTTTTGTCCACTCATTATAATCTGAAAGACTTCTTCATCAGAAATGCTTAGTAGTCCCAGTGTTGGTATGTAAAAAATCACATAATTCTAAACCCTGATTCCTATGTGTTTTGTATTAGGAAAAGTCTCTGCAGAGACCAAGAGGGTAACCTACACAGTTCAGAACTTTCTAACACTACAATATGCCCCCACCCCTTTTTTATAGCCCTCCTTCAAGGAAGTCTGCATTCTAGACCTGAGAATGTTACTAACTATGAGGCGGCCCCCAAAACTGGAATTTACTTATAAAAAAATTGTGTATTTATTCTTACATGTTTAAATTTCAGTCACCTTCAAAGTACTTTCCATTTGATGCAATACACCTGTTGAGACTTTTTTCCCACTGCTCAAAAAAGTTGTTGAACTTATCAATGTTGATGCCTTTTAGTGCTTCTGCTGTTTTTTTGTTTCACCTCTTCTATAACAGCAAAACATTTCCTTCTGAGGACTTTTTCATCCAGGGAAAGTAAAGGTCACTCAGGGTGAGACTGGGGTGAATAGGGAAAGTGGGGCATGATGCTTTTCGTCAAAAACTGCTGAATGCTCAGTATGGTGTGGGCAGGTGCACTCATAAATCACCCATCAGGAAATGGGCAAATGCGGTGAAAGAGTCTTTAAAGAAAATTCACTGACACCAAACACAACCTCTCACAACAATGCCAGTTGGTACGCTGATACAGATGGGTTCCTAGAACACTCACCTAGCCACCTAGTGGGGGAATCTTGTATTTCAAGGCTTCCGTAAGATAATTCCGTTCTTTTGTTTGTTTTTTTGTGAGGGTGACTCCCCTCATAGTTGCATATGCTAGGGGAAACCACTTACTCTCTTTGGAAATTTTTATTAATGGATACTTTTATGGGACTGGGCTCTTCTGCTATGAATGGATTGAGATAAATCATGGTCTGAAAGAGGTAACTGTGCCTCTTTATTGATGTTTTATACTGAATTTTCACCAGGTACACATGTTTTCTCGGAGTTTACTTCCCTTTCTTGGTGGGCATGGGCCTTTTTGCAATATCTTTTACACTCTCTACCTTGTAATTGTTTGTTCCACTTTTGCTTCACTTTCCTTCCTACTCTGTGTTAAGTAGAACTCCTTCTTCCTCCGCACTTCCAAAATATGTTTCAAAAACTTCTATTATAGCATTTATTACATTTTACACTAATTATAAGACAATGTGGTCCTTGAGGCTAAAACTTTATATCTGAGTATCCCAAACATATAGCATTTGTCTGACACCATCTAATGTTCAGTGGACACTTAGGAATTATTCAGGCAAAGGAATCAGATGTTGTCTTATGTTCAGCAGGGAGATAGATGTCTAGCTCAGTTTGCCCCAAACTTTGAATAAAACTGAAAATCTATGGATGTCTCACTGTGCACAGATTGACAAGAGCTCACTTATGTGGTCCGGACTCTATAAATGGTTTCCAGAGAAGCTTCATTGGGAAATTCTATTTAATTAAGTGGTGAGGCAGGATCATCAACAATGAGGTCCTGGAGAGCAGCCAGTCTATCCACTTTGAAGCAATGTGTATTGAAGCATAACTCTTCTGTGTAGCATATATGAGGAGATGGATGATAAGAGAACACCTAAACAGTTGCCACTGATGGGCTCAAAGGCAGCTGGAGGGAGGCTTTATTAAGTGCCTGCTACAACACAGTTACAAACAGGGAGAGCCCCCGTGCATACAGAGAGCAGTGGTAGCAGGCTGACTTACCTAGGGAAGGTCTGAAAGGTGCTAAAACAAAGTCCAAATCTCAAAATGAGGTATGTCCGGCTAAGTAAAACCAGCCTTGGCATGCATGTGGTATTCTGAGATCACTCATTTTGAGTCAGTTCCATGGGATCTAAACTGGTGGATGGTCTCCTCTTTGTATCATAGTATTTTGTGTTGCCATGCCAGGATCCAACTGCTAATGAGTGCTTATGGATGGTGATATGTTGATGCATTTTATAACCATCGTGAAAATGGATAATTACCTTTATCCAAAGTGTTATATTCAAATAAACAATGGGATAATGAATGGATATGCTATAGGAAATCTGAACTATAAAACAGATTTAAAAATAAAGATATTACTAACTTCTAATTTTTGATTCTTTCATCGATTAGAACTTTATTTAGCAATAAACTAAAATAATTTGACCTTATTTCTTCCCATAAATATTCTCATTTATCTTAGGTATATGTTGGCTTTAATTGGAGATCAATTATAATTATCTAGTTCTTTAAATATTTGTAACTAGGTATGGCAGGCTTAGCTCCCACTTATAAGAGACATTTTCTTTAATCAGAATCTTCTTAATTGTGAATCTTCCTTTTAGAGAAAATTTGTAATGATGATAATGGGAGTTTCTGTAAAAACCTTTAAAACATGAAACATCATAACAAAAGCCATACAGAAGTAAACACAGTCAAATCATTTAATATACATTGAGCATTTTCCATATGCAAAAGACCATGTAAATTTAGGAAAAACATAAGAATATCAAGATACTACATGACTTCAATGTTTAGTAGGGAAGAAAAAGCTGGAGACATAAGTAACGGTGGTATAAAACAGAATGGGATATATGTGATAAGAGTGACAACATTGTGCTAAATAAATAAAGTGTAGTCAAGTTACAGTGATTATGTGAAATGTTGTAATTAAGGATTAGGTGCCCATTACCAGGTGAGCAACCTTTTCCAAAGTAATACACATGTTCTGCAGTGAAATACAGACAAAATGAGACTTTTCATTCTTTAGAGTGGAATTTATCTCATAAGGCCCATTTTAATAAATAGAATCCCTGAAAATTAGTCTTGATGTTCTAGAATTCTAGAAAATGGTACAGAGGCTACTTTTAGAATCTAAACAAAATTCATTGACTATATTTTAAGGTAGGCATTATACTAATTTCCAGAGTACTAACTCTCAAACTTGCCCCACATATTAGTAGTTAAAGGGGAAAAATTAAGAAAATACCATTTAACATAGGAAGTATTGACATATGAATAAATACAAAAAGGATTTAACCTAATTTACTAGAACAGCATACCACACAGGCATAAGGCAATAGAATGAGATTCAGTTCAGGGATCATTGCGTATCATTACCTCCCATTTCTCTGTATCTTAAGCTACACTTTATGGAAGAAAGTACCACCCAGTGCTAAAATACTTGCCCTTTGATTTGAAGATCCATAGAAGTTCAGCACTAAAACTCAATCAGGGAACATTTTGTTATTTTCAAAAAAATAGTGACAATTCTTCCTCCTCCTAAGAGCTACTCAGCTGCAGATAAAGACCATTTCAGACCAGGGAAGCAATAATTACCACTTTTAATCTTTTGACAGCACTGCCTGCAGCTAAAATGACTGTCAGAACTCACTTTCTGGCTGTGAGGTAGGAGGTTCTCGTACCTGTCTATACTCAAGCTGTGCTACCTGACAACCCAAGATCTTGAGGCAACCTGGAAATATACATTCAATAAAGAAGATGTTTTTCTGTATATGCTATGAAATACCCAGGAGTTTCAAAATACCATAAAATTAAGGTAGTTTTTGAAAGTGTGGATCCCTGCCCTTCAATCTCAGAATCATTTGGGGGACTTGCTAAACCTCTTTGTTTTTAGGTTTCTATTAAATAAGGCATTCTAAAGGTGGAGACGGGAAAACTGAACTTAATCTACTTCATATATGTAAGTATGAGAATCACTTATCAAAGTTGGAGGATGTCCCATGGAAAGATGAAAAACACAGAGCAAATATTTGGAAAATTCAAATAGCATTGATAACTGAGGATATGCCAATAGCAAACAGTTGTCATTTCTTGAGTATCTACTATATGCACAGCATTGTTCATATAGAGACAACCCTCTAAATTATGTAGCAGATAAACCAAACTGAAAAAGGCTTCCCGGGAGACTCATGCTGAAGGCTTCCACACATAAATGTGGTTAATTACTACATTGGAGACTTGGATCCTTCCAGATGAAAAGAAAATCTGGCAATAATTCAGTACTTTACATATTTTGCCTTATGAGACAGCAGAGGTTCCCTGCCAGGACTCACCTCTGTCTCCTCAATAACTTATTTTTTACATCCATTCTGGGGCCATCCACACCTAGAGGTGATATCTGACTGTTGCTGGCTGGGACACTGTGGTTAATTTATAAAAAATAGGTGAAGCATTTAATTATGAAGCTTATAGTGCTTATAAACTACTTTTGACAAAAAAGAGTTTCAAATTATTTCAAACTATCCAGGAACAAATTTCCCTCATGATACTCTGTAAAAGAGAAAACACCTCATCGCATTTCAGCAAAGCCATACCAGGTAAATGCTTCCTGGACAATGGAAATTGGATGAGAGCCTGTGTATATCAACTTGTTCATGAACTTAAGATCTAAAAATGGTGTCACTGATGCACTCATGTGACTAATTTATAAGAATCAAAGAAAATAGAGCCTTTACACATATCTATGTTTTTGTTCTTCAATAAAAAGTGTAGAGAAAAATAAGAACAGCGACAACATAGAGCACGTGCAAGATTTTCTCATGACAAATAATGGGAGTTTTACAGGATAAAAATGCTAGAGAAAAGGGTCATTACAGGAACAAGATATGATTTTAGAGAGTATATGCTTTGTGTCCTCAATAAAATATAGGAGAAATTCATTCTAATAAATAAGACACAAAACTTAGATTAAAATGAAGTTGTTGGAAATAAGAAAATAATGTAGGAAAGCCAAACACACAAGAGCAGAATTAAAATTTTGTATTAGGTATATTAAGAGGAAATTTTTTATTAGAGATAATAAATCAATAAAGAAAATTTCAGTTAATCTTTGAAGAAAATAGGAAAAAAAACACTTTAGAAATGCACTTGTAGAATAAACACATTCCTCTCAGTCTTTGAGAGATCAAACACAAATAAGGGAAGAATATATGAGTACACATTATAATGAGATATCTTTTACTTTGCAGTTATCTTAATTTGCCACAGAGCGGGGTCAGCACACTGAAACCCAAATCTGAATTACTACTTGGTTTTGTAAATAAAATTTTATGAGAACACAACCTCACTCATTCATTTACCCATTGTCTGTGGCTGCCTGCATATTACAATGGCAGAGTTGAGCACTTGTGACGCAGACCATGTGAACCACAGAGTCAAAAATATTTACTATTTGTTTCTTTGTAGAAAATGGTGGCTGATTCCTACCCTAGACCACTGACTACATAGAAATGTTGCTAAAGCAGCAGATTCCTGTGTTTTCATGACTGTCAGGTTACTCTCTGCCACATGCACACCTTACAAAGGCATCCAAGGTATTCGATACCTCTTTCTCACCAGATCCAGTCAGCACGATATTACCAATGTGCTGAATAAGCACAAGGTCCTTCAGGGTGGTAATGAAGATCCCCTTGGCTCTGATGATCATGTAGAAGGGGAGAGCTGGCATAGCTTGAGCTAAAACAGTGAAGATAAACTGCTGTTTCTGCCAAAAACAACCTCAATAAAAAATGGACAAAACACTTGGATAGACATTTCTCCAAGAAAGACATACTAATGGCCAAGAATCATGTGAAAAGATGTCAAACATTATAAATTATCAGGGAAATGCCAATCAAAACTACAACGATGCATCACCTCACACATGCTAGGAAAAAAAACAACAACAAAAAAGAGTATGTGAACTCTTGTTCACTGAACAAGAACTCTTGTGCACTGCTGGTAGGACTGTAAAATGGTGTAGTCACTACCAGAAATATTATGGGGAGTCCTCAAAAAAACAAAACAAAACTAGCAATGATCCAGCCATCCAGTTTATGAGTATTAATCCCCAAAAACTGAAGCCAGGATCTTGAAGAGGTATCTGCACTTCCTTGCTCATTTTAGCATTATTCACAATAGCTAAGTGGTGGAAACAACCTAAATGTTCACTGAAGAATAAATGAATGAAAGAAAGGTAAGATATACATACAACGGGATATTATTCAGCCTTGAAAAGAAGGAAATCCTGTCATAATCCACCACATGGATGAACCTTGAGAACATTATGCTAAGTGAAATAAGCCAGTCACAGGAGGACAAATAATGCATGATTCTACTTATATGAGGTATCTAAGGTAGTCAAACTCATAGGAGCAGAAAGTAGAATGGTGGCTGCCAGGGACTGGGGGTGGGAATGAAGAGTTGCTGTTCAGTGGGTATAGTCATGTTTAGGCATGCAAAGTGAGAAGGTTCCAGAGAACTGCTCGACAACAATGTTCATATAGTTAACTGTACTGTGTACTTGACACTTTTTAAGAGCTTAAAGTTCATGTTATATGTTTTTTCATTTTTTAAAGTAAATCCTATATGTCACAGTTCTGTTGAATACTGTTAATGGTTACCCAATGGGAGGTAAGAGATGTGGTATATGGGAAGATCAGGGGCTGTAATAAATAGTGTTTTCACTTTTTCTTCTATATACAATGATGTTTTCTTAAATTTATGAAATAAACAAGCATGCATTAATGTGTTACTTTTGTAATATAGACATAAACAACATGGTCCCAGTTAAAAAAGAAGAAGAAAGATGGTTTGTTCCCATTATTTTACTTGGCCCTTTCTAGCACAATAACACTTTGTCCTCAAGTCAGTGAGGCAATATGGGGATTATCCTCTATGGATGAGTATGTTTCAGATGCATCCAGTGGTTGAGGAAATGACTATCAGGTGCTTTTGCAGACTCACGGGGTCCACTGTGTAATGGATTTAGGACAAAGTTTTGCTTATTCCCAGACTTTTATAAGTATCCTCTCTGATGGTGGGCCACAGAAGTGTTTCAGCTTTCCAAGGATCACCTCAGTTCAGAGTCACCTCCCTATACTAGAAAAGTCTATTTTCCTCTTCCTTGGGTATAGTCAGCTTGGCAAGCAATTGCAAGCCTTTTAGAAGAAGGATAGAAAGAAAGTTACTGGATATACCCATAGCAATAAGATCCGGCCTCCTCTTTGTGCACATTTCATGTCTATGAATTAGGTCAGGTCTTAGAATGAAATGAGAGGCTATGATTCTCTATCATAGAGCAAAACTGCTCTCTTTTCACTAGATTTAATTTTTTTCTTATATATATAATAGAAGATTACATTGGTGAGTTTTCTAATGTTACACCAATTATCATTCCTGGGATAAATTCAACTTGGGTTATAAATTATTATATTTCTCATATTTTGCTGATATCTTTTATTTTTACCTATGTTCACAAGTGAGATTGGTATGTAGTTTTTTTCACAAAACAATCATGTCAGTTTTGATACCGAGATCATGGCATATGACTTGAGTAGGTCCCTCCTTACTATTCTCTAGAAGAGATAGTAGAGATTTTGATTTTTCTCTTAAATATTTGACAGAACTCGCCAGGGGACTCTACCTATGACCTAACTCTTCTTTGTGCCAATTTTTTTGACTAATACAATTTTTTAGTGGTTATAGATCTATGAATTTTTCTGTTTCTTGAATTAATATCAGTGATGTTAATTTTTTTTAGAAATTGTATTTGCAAAGAAACACAAGCCACCTATACAAGCTTGTCGTTTTTCTAACCTTAAGGCAAAACCCTTTGCCTCAAGCAGGTACCATCAACACATGAACTGCACAAACTACGTACCTTCTAAAAAGAATATACTTTCTAAGATTTTGATTATGAAGGATAAAGTCTCCCAAAGAACAAAAGCAGGGACCACAATGACAATATCCAGAGGGCTACCATGTGGGTTAACCATGGAACATAATTCAATGACAAAACAGATTTTTCACTGCTCTTGCCCAGTGGGATTTGATGCTATGAATTCCCCATGCTGCCTCCTAAAGGAGAGGTTTAAATGAGTTTGTGCTATTCTTATTTCACCATTTTATGTTGGTGGACAGTGGGGAAAAAGACATTTTGTTTTATGTTTTAATATCCTGACCTACATGAGCCCCATGAGGGGGAATTGTCTCCCTTGGAAAGATAGTCATTCCCTCTCTACAAGACAGACAATTCCAAAATTGTACCCGGTTCAAAGTCCATCTCTGGGTGATGCTTGATCCTCCCTCTTCAGTCTGGATGTGGCTCCTGAGGTTGTGAACTGGTGTATAGGAAGAGGGAATTTGAATTTTTATGGGGGAGATAAGCAGCGGACTATGGCAAGGACTGAACGTTGCCCCTCAGATACCCCTTGTCCCTTCTACAGTAAGAGAACTTTAGTGAGGCATGTGGCTGCACACTTGTAATGACAATTTCTAGCCTCTCTTGCATGAATTGTGCCTGTCGCCTGGCCCGTGGTTATAAGTCAAAGTAATCATAACTTCCGAGGTTGAGGTTGTGCATTTAAATGAAGTAACATGCCTGTCCCTTTCTTTTTCCCATTACCTTTTCCCTCTGGTTGGGTGAATGTGAATTGTCTTAGCAGGATCGGGAGATAAGTTATCTGAGACTGGCAGATACGTAATAAGGATGATTTAGCAATAATAAATAAAGCCCTTGATATATGACCCAGTGAAACCTTTGTATAAACCCTAGACCATTTATTGTTGGACTATTGTGTGAGAGGTATATGAACATATATTTTGGCCTTCATTGCAAGAAATGAATCTGTATTCTAACTGGAATAATGCTAATGGAAGTAACTATGATGCCTGTGTATATGTAGCTGAAAGACTTTCCATTATTCTTTTCACACCTTTAGAATCTTATTCTTCAAACTTTGAACAGCATTTGAGGTTAATAGAGAAGATAAGGCCTGCTCCCTCTTGATGTGAAATAGATACAATGTCAAAAACCCTGAGAATACTGCTTATAGTAATTTATCTGTCTGCTGCATTTCTTTTCCTGCATTAAGAGATCCCCCACACTGTTTGAGGCTGTGTTTTGGTGGTTATTGTAGTTACTGTTTTCTGCCTTATCTCCCTGAATTTAGTAATATCTCTATTCTCTTCATGGTGCTGAATATGATAAATCACATTATATTCAAGCTATCTGGGAACCATACCACTGGCATTTAAGATAAATTCCGCAGCAAAGACTTTCCCTCATCTACCACTAATCATTTTGCCTTCTTCAGTCTATGACTAGTTGGAAATAATGTTGCTTTGCTGTAGAGATTCCACAGGATACAGAAATTCAAACTGTATGATAGTTGATAAGTTTTATCAGGGAAACAAGGAAGTGTCTTCACATAATTAACTTTAGATAGCTATAGAAAGATAATCTGGGTATTCAGCTGGAAGATGAATACTTGGGTAAGAGTACTAAACTACCAGGAGAAAATTTATTTTTTCTCTTTGGATTTTGCATTACATGTAGAATTTCAAAACCCTTGACCTCCAAAGGCCTCCCAAATGCAGCTTAATAACTGATGATTTTCTGTGATTTATTCCTTACTTTCAAGAATATTTGTACTCTTTAGGTAGATGACAAGCTGAGTTTTAAGCCATGTACAAGGTCATATTTTGAGCCACTAATGGAACACAGACTGATTTTTTAAGCTTTTTCTCAAAGCAGTTTAACTCAATTTTCACAGCACTGTATATGCTATGACAGTTTCAGTACTATTTATGAAGTATGATTTTGCATGACTCTCTGACTTCCACATTTTTCTTATCCCGTTTTCAGTTGTCTATGTTTTTCTTCTCCCCTTCCCCAGTCTAACCTGTAACATCACATTTCTAGCCCTTAGGTTTTATGTGTGTATTGTATAGCTTTGCACATTTGAGGAACATGCACACATAAGTTCAAATCAACAAACCTCATCACGCATGTGAGTATGAAGTGCTAAGAAAGAAAAAAGACATGGAGATTATTTCTGACACTGTCAGCCTCACTGGGTTCTCTACAGATGTGCAGGGTTTTGTTTTTTTGTTTGTTTGTTTGTTTTTTGTAGATATATGTAATAATTTAAGGGGATATTTATGTGTGATAGGTTAAATGTAATAAATTAAAATGAGGTATTCAATTCTATTTAAATGAAGTGAACACTCATTTTATCACCAATCATTTTGCTGTAGACTGGATACAATTCTCTTTTTCCTGAGCATGCACCAACAGATCTCATATTTCCTTTGCTATCATCATTACATGGTAATAGGATTCTCTTTATTCTTTTCCCAAACTAAGATTTCCCTCTTCATATTTAAAAAAAAAGAAAAGAGTTTGATTATTTTTCCAGTTCTTTTCCACCAATGCTTGAGGAAAGGTATTATGCTCTTAAAAAACATATTAAAACAGAAAGCAAAGAGTTTGCCAGTGACTCAGTGGATCAATCAAGCAATGCGGTACACCTTTTCAACTTTATGGTATCTTGAAATGTTAATAATAATAAATGTTATTATTATTTCATAAGTGTACAATCAATATGATGAGGTTTTATAAAGGCCAAACTTTTGCTTCATTCATTTTCTATCCCTGCCTCTCCACAACCATTTACCTGCTATTTAGAACATCTACATCAATGCTCTTCTGCTCCATTTATAAATAATAATAATAATTAATAATAAAACACTTTGCCACTGATTAGCTAAGTGAAACTCATCACTTCCTCTTTCCTGAATCTAGTCTGCTTCCTTTTAAATTGCTATGTCATTGTCCATTAAATCACCTGAAGCTAGAAAACTTCTGCATATGCTCCCTTTTCAACACACACACACACACACACACACACACACACACACACACAACACACACACACACACTACTTCTCTCTATTTCCCCCAGCCCTGGTCCTTATTATGGCAGTGTGCTGATTTCCTGAAATTCTTTTCCTTCCTTCTTTGTTGAGGTTCCTTGATGCCTATGATTTTCTTTATTATTCTGAGACTTCATTAATTATACAAAATGTGAGCATCCTATATATTAGAAATATACAAGATTCTAAAATTTAGACTCCTTTCTTTTTTCATCTTACAAAGATACCTAATGACAGATGCTGTAATTCTTTACCTCTCTTCTCCATTGAAACTTCCATACACCTAGTTCCAGCTGCAGCTCCTATTCTGATTCCTAAATAATTCTTCTCACCTCTGATTTCTTCCCTCTCTATTCAATTATTCAAGGCATCAAAGTAATTTCTAAATACAGATTTAATCATATTATTACCCTGTTCAAACACGGACTGTCTTCAGTCTCTTTAGCATGGTATTCAAGGTCCTGTATGATTTGACCACAGCTTACCTTATCCTCCACATCCTTGCCACTCCCATCTATTAGGCTGCACTGTCCAGTGCCTTCACTTGTGGAGCACTTTGGAGTCAGTTGAAATCATAAGGAACCAATAGGTCCACTATTTTGATTCTAAAATTAATAAAGTATTTCTATCCACCTCCCATCAATAAAACAAGGAGTGCACTAAATTTTAGGGTATCTCCAGTAGCATAAAATGAATTGTGGCAGGATTTGCTGTATCAACTATTTAAAATATCATGAATACACATAAAGATAATTGGTTTTCATCTTGAGATTTGGGCTCAACATGTTTGTATTTTAATTTTCATTTTCAAATCCAAAGAAAATTACCCATGTTAGAGGCTATTATTCAAGGAAACACACATGCACACCAACTTGCCTTACCAATGCCTTGTTTTCTTAATTATGTTTAAAGTTATTCAACTGTGACTTCATTAGGCTAGATAATTAACTGAAGAGGACCTTATTTGGCATAAATGCTTAAAGCATAATATAATTTAGAACTGTTAGAGTTTGGCTTTAGCCACAGTTTTAAAAATTGCAGGTTTGGGGTTAAATTTTGACATAAAAAGCCACCTGTAACATTGCATTATTTATCTCTGTTTTCCAAATGCCTAGCACAGTGTAACACAGAGAAAGGAGTTCAGTTGACATGTGTGGAAGGCTAGTGAATTGTTATAATGCAGATAGAGGTAAACCAACACATCAACTTTCAATCAGATAATCACTTACTATGTGTAAGGAAGTAAGAAGGATAGAAAGAACAATGCTGCCAGCCAGGCACCAAGATCCATGCTGTCTAGAGAATAAGCTCATATACTTTTGGAAAGAACAGATCTTAAGTGCCCATGTGAATGACACAGGTATGTACACATAAACAATATAATAATAACAGAATTAACATGATAATGATTAATTGTCGAAAACTTACAGTATGCTAGGATTTATGTTGAACTTTTCTAGGCACTGTGCCATTGAATCTTTGTAGGGTCTGTAAGATATGAGCTACTATAATCTCTATTTTAGAGACTGAGAAGGATTCTAGAAGTTATACTTGTATATAAACTTAGCTTTACTCAACTAGCAAAGAGTAGAGTTGGAACAGGTTTTTCTCAGTTTATAACTTCATACTACTCTAAAATGGAGAATTTACTTCTAACTGGGCATGGCTAAGATGGTAGAATTAGCCCTGGGTGGTGTGGCTCAGTGGATTGAGTGCCAGCCTGGGAACCAAAGGATTGCTGGTTCTATCCCCAGTCAGGGCACGTGCCTGGGTTGTGGGCCAGGTCCTCATTAGGGGGCGTGCGAAAGACAACCACACACTGATGTTTCTTTCCTCTCTTTCTCCTCTCTTACCCTCTGTCTAAAAATAAATAAATAAAATATTTTTAAAGGATGGCAGAATTAAATGAATAGAATCATATATATTCATTACAAAGTAAAAATTTAAAAAATATTTTCTTTTATATGGTAGAGCACAATGAAGATAAAATTTCTGTGTATTTTCAGCTCATAGGAAGAGGGAGATTTCCCCAGGGATTTAAGTTCACCTTTGGCTAGAAGTTGCACTCAGCCAAGCTTATTTCCACAATGTTTTGAAGTCTTGATGTATTGAGCTTATACATCGTAAATGCTGATAAATCTATTGTGGCATATCCTGGAAGTTTCAGGCTTTAAAAATCCATTCTAGATAATTTAACAGGATTAAAAGACATTGCTCCATAATATTGCAGAAGTTACCATGGTGTATTTCAAGTTACATTTTCAAAACAGCATCAGCATACATAATCATATTACTAATTGAGTCCGTAGCAAATATGGAAACAGGTGTATACATAAAGATCTACTTTGATAATTGAAATCTATTTTGAATAAACAGCAAACAATATATCTTAAGCTGTCATTACTGTGGCATTCAAATGAAAGGAGATTCATGAATGATTATGCAAATTTCAAGAATCACATTCAAAATGTAGTTTAAAAGCACTGTGCAAAACATGAACAGATTTCTATTTCTTGTTTTCTTTGCTGAGTTAATCTACTTATATTTCAGAAATCTAATATTTAAGAAAGAAGAAACTGGCAATTTATTAAGAAATAAACTGGCATAGATATAACTATGGGGTATTTCTATAAATATTTTCAGTCAAGTACACTTGGCCAGGAAGTGTGAAAACTCATGATTCAAATTGAACAATTCATAGGGAAAGAGACAAAGAAAATGGATTTTCAACCCATGAGACAGGATATAAATTAAAGGGATAAAACAAAGAAGATGAGATTCATCTTTCATTATTCATTCATTCAGTGTCTTTTATCAGGCACATTACTATGTAAGATACCCCAATGGACAATGACTTCTGCCCTCATAGTGACAAGTACAGAAATTTTTAGAGTAATAGTCCAATGAATTATTTAACTACAACTATGATAAATGCTCAAAGGAGGCATTTGAGTGAACTGTGAGTGTAATAAGAGAGCTTGAACTAGTGGAGGGGGCAAGAGAAAGGGGTATATGGTGGGCACACCAAAGACCAATTCATTAATGAAGCGGCGTTTGGGGCTGAGATCTGAACTACCTAGGTCAATCAACTAGTGAAGAAGGCAGAAAGTTAGATAATTTTGTGGTGTGAAGAATAACAACACACAGAACTATCGTGGACATGACATGAGGTAGGACAATAGTAATGGAAAAAGAGTGACCTTTAACATTTGTGCAGTATTATTGTCCATGTACCAGGCATTTTCCTAAGAGCTACACCTATGTATACTCAGTTTACTTCTCATAGCAACATTCAGAGATCAGTTTTAATTATGTTTCCTGTTTTTAAAAAAATATTGATTGATTTGAGAAAGAGGGGGGGGTGAAAAGAGAGAGATCCATTGTTCCACTTCTCTATGTATGCATCCATTGGTTGACCCTAGTATATGCCCTGACTGGAAATTGAACTTGAGACCTTGACATATGGTGACAACACTCTAACCAACTGGCCTACCTGGCCAGGGATGTTTTCTCATTTTAAAGATGAAATAACAGAGGCAGAACAACTTTCTCAGGATCGTGATGCTTATCTTCAGGACAGCCTCTTTGAACCTGGGTCGTCTGATTGCAGGGACTGTACTGTTGATCACTACCCATCAGATTGGGCTGAGATCTGATATAAGTCAATCAACTAATGAAGGAGACAGAAAGATAATGTTGTGGTGTGATTGTCCAGCATCTATGTGAGTTTCTATACCAAAAAATTTCATAGTGTAATAATGTAGTTGTGATAGATTTGCAAGTGACTTATGGTATGGTGATGTTCAAAAATGCTATATTTAGAAGTAATACTACATGATGGTTAAGTTTATTCTGAACTCAGACAGCCAGGATTTGACTCCCTGTTCCATCGTTCCTTCCCCTCTGTGTGAAGTTTGGCAAGTTTCTTCCGCTTTGCAAATATCAACAAATAACTATAAAATTGGGATAATAATGATATCTTTATTATGGCTTGATACGAGGTTTGCATTAGATAATAAATGTTTACTATATACTTGGGGCAGAGTAATTGCTCTATATATGTTATGTTAGCTATTATTATTAGCTGGGAAAAAGATTGGAAATGAATGTCAAGGAGGACTTTGAATGCCTTGTGCAAGAGTATAAATACTACTCTGTAAGTAACAGGGAACCACTGAGGTTTTTTCTTAAGTATACATGATAAATTATTAGTGATAATCTATAGATTACAAAGTGTTTCCAAATACTTTATTTAATTTAACCCTCATTAACTTTGAAGGGATGATATTTTGGTTGTGATTTTACAGATAAAAAGCCTAAAACTTAGGGAGCTTAAGGGACTTGTCCAAGGGCTCACGAGACTTAGTAGAATAGCTGTGATGTAGATTCAGGATTTAAAGTCAAAGGACAGTGTAATTTTTGCTGTAACACAACTATCAGATGATTTTAAAAGACATGTATGGAGGTTATATTGAGAAACTAAGAAGCAGAGCTGTTTTAGTTATTCTGAATTTGAAGTACAGAATTTTTTAAATTTAACTTCTTGAATGTTATTGGGTGGAACATGGCTGTTAAAAGAACATAGGTAACTAGCTTGAGAAACTGGAAACTTTGATATTGGCCCCATTTATGCCACTTCTTGGCTTTGTGACAAGTTGTAGACCAGTCATTTAACCTTTATGGTTGTAGGGTCTCCTCATTTGAGAAAAAGAAACAATTCCATCTCTTGTGGTTTTCCAATAGATCAAATGAGACAATCTCCTCTCCCAAAGTCACAACAACACAGAAAACTCAAAAGAATAACACACATAAAATAGTATTCCCTTTAAAAACTAAAGTTCCCATTCCCCTGCTACAATTTAAATTTTTACAGGAAAAATAAAGTAAGAGTCACTTAAATAGAAAGAGAATCAAATATTTTTATTATTAAAATAAAATCAAACGTACAGAAAACTAGGAAGGTTTTCAATGGCATTTACCCGTGGTAGCCCATTAACAGTGGCAACTCTGCTTTCGCTTACTGACACTGCTCACCAGAGATCTTTCGGGCGGGATCTCCCTTCCAGTTTGCGCTCTGAACACGCAGCCCTGCTTTGGTTTGTTGTGCATGTTGGCCACATGTGCCAAAGGACGTTTTTCTAAGTTTAGTCCTCAGTACAGATGTTAATGAATTTTTGCTTTTATGGCTTTGCTTTCTGTGTCCCATCATGTTTCCAGACATATCATCTTCTTTAAAGAAGCAGAAGTAAAACCTAAGCATTCTTCTCAGTTTCCTTTATTGTCCTCAATACCCTTGGGGGTAACTGGGGTGGGGACAAAAGGGGTTTGAACTTTCTGTTCATTCCTTTCTCCAACATACTGCTTTCTTTCTTTCCTATGTATACCCAATGAAATTTATACCTGATTATATCTAATGAAAGTGTTTGAGATTTATGATTGTCCTCAAGTATGATGCCATGCATACTAGACATTTCCATACCTTAATATATTTTGGAGAGTTTAATATGATAACCAAAAACATATTGTAAACCTTTATAAAATTACTGCTTGGAAAAAAATGGGACTCTGACCTGTAGAACTTTGGTAAAAGTATAGTATCTGAAGTAATTTAACTACTTAAAAGAATAATTTGTATTAAGAATTCTTCAACAAGTGGTGTTGGGAGAACTGAACAGCTACATACAAAAAAATGAAACTTGAACACCAACTTACACCATACACAAAAATAAATTCAAGGTGGATAAGAGACTTAAATATAAACCGTGACACCATTAAAGTCCTAGAAGAGAACATAAGCAGGAAAATCTCAGATATTGTA
>JAPYXV010001849.1:0-13699 GCA_028533065.1 Trachops cirrhosus | reverse complement strand
CCTTCCTTCCTTCCTTCCTTCCTATTCGTCCATCCCCCGAGTGGACATTTCTCCTGTGACTCCCGTGGACCAAGCCCTGACCCCACTGCTCTTCTGGAAGCTTCCTCCAGTCTCTGAGATCATCAAAGGCCTGGGAGCCAGGCGACCTCTGTCCTGGGCGGGCGTGGCTTCCGGGCATGCCTGGGGTGGCGGGCAGCTCCCGGGGGCTATTTTGAGATCACCACAAACTTCACCCCTGTGAACGGGGAGTTTTCATCAAACACGGCCGAGATGGGATGATGTCACTCCCAAATTACAGGGGCGCTGAGGGGCGGGGCTGTGTGGGGGCAAAGCGGCGCGTCCCGCACGCCAGTGTGGGTTGCGGCCCTGCCGTCTGCCGCCGGCCCCCCGGCCCTCACCTGTGCGTGGGCCGGTGCCCCTTGCAGAGCCCCCGTGGCTGCAGGGCAGGGCGTGCCTCCGGGTCAGATCGTCTGTTTGTTTACTTAGGACCGGGCAGGGGCTGTGCAGGTCCCAGGGAAATGACTAAGTCCCCTTTGTCATTCCCAGGGAGTCCTGGCCCAGCCAAGACCAGAGGGGAGGGGCCGAGCAGGGTCCCCACGGAGGGGTCAGGGCTCGTCCTGGCCCCCAACCTGAGGAACCCGAGCTCTCAGTCAGCCTGCCCGTGGAGGGATGCTGTGACGGCCCCTCTGGCAGCATCTCGGAGGTGCTGGCCCCTGCTCTCGGGACGGGACAGAGCGCCAGTCCCAGGGGCCCCTGCCGGGTCCAAGGCCTCCGAACGCTCACTCGTTGAGCTCCTGTAGGAGCCTCCAGGGCCCAGCCAGGGACTGAGCAGAGAGGAACCCGCTGGCTGTCTCAGGGGAAGGGAGGGAGCGGGACAGAGACAGAGGTGGGGGGACAGAGAGGCAGAGAGCCTCTCAGGGAAGCCTCGGTCCCTGCCTCTGGAGACAGGGTCTGTGCCCCAGTTTCCTCCTGACCCCGGAGGAGGGGTCTCCATCGTGGGGAGGCCCCAGCCTCAGGGGGCAGAGAGGGGCTTTCAGCGGGCCCAGGAGGCCCACTGTGCTCATTCATTACTTCCCTCCCTCCCTCCCTCCCTCCCTCCCTCATTCGACAGATTTCCAGAGCAGCTTTTTGGGGACGGGTACTGAGCACAGCCTCTCTCCCCAGCTGACTTTGTCTTTGGGATCGTGGCCCAGGCAGCCCTTGCCGACAGGCAGTGCCCCTCGAGGGCCTGGTGTGTTCAGGGCACACTGGGGGCGAGGGCAGGAGGAAGTCCCAGTAACTGTCGACACTGGGCAGGATCGCCGAGGTCTGAACCCTGCGGGACAGCCCAAGGCAGCTACAGCGGGTGGCAGAAAGGGAGGTGCTGGGGGCCCTGGGGTCGGAGGGCCCACGCTGGAGGGCGGGGCCTGCGGAGCCGGGGAGGGGCCTCAGGGACCCATCTCTCTGCTGCGGCCGCCGTCCCGCTGTTCACAGAAGCTGTTCCTGCGTCCGGGCCTCTCCCGTCGGCCGAGACGTGGCGTGAAGATGTTTTCCCAGGTCGTCATTTACAGAGTTTCTCATTTTTGTTTGTTTTTAAAAAATTTTATTTATTTATTTTAGAGAGAGCGGAAGGGAAGGAAGAAGACAGGGAGAAAAACATCAGTGTGTGGTTGCCTCTCGCCCACCCCCTATCTGGGGACCTGGCCCGCAACCCAGGCCTGTGCCCCGACTGGGAATCGAACCGGCAGCCCTTGGGTTTACAGGCTGGCGCTCAGTCCACTGAGCCACACCAGCCAGGGCTCGTTTTGCTTTATTTCACAGGATGGCGTTGGTCCTTTGATAGCTTACTTCTGGTGCAAAGTGTGAGGAGTGAGCCCGATTAAATCACTTTCATACAACTGTCCTATAATCCCAGTTCCGACAAGACGTCCGTGTCTGCAGTGAGCACTCTGACGCCGACTCCGGCCGGAGCGCATGCTGTGAAACCGTCGCTGAAACCGAGGCGAGGAGCGTGCCCCCAGCCACGGGCTCCGCCACGCCGTCGCTGCAGGCCGGCTGGCGTTTCTGACCGTGTTTTGTGCGTGAAGCCACGCTGTGGTGGCTTTCTTGTCTGGGTCTTTGTCATCCCTTTTTGTCCCCGAGCAGTGTTCTGTGGAGTAGCTGGGACGGCGGCTGCCCGGCCCCCATTGTCTGGTGCTCACACGTCATTTGCCGGGGACACCAGGGCCGTGAGGGCCCACACCCGGGTGCCTCGGCTCCAGGGCTCCATGCGTCCACGGCCAGGGCTGCAGCCGTCCCGTGCTGCCGGCCTCAGAGGCCAGCGGGGTCTCCGAGCTGCAGGCGTTACCAAGCAGAACCGTAGGTCCTGCGCCTCCGGCGGGCAGCAGCCGGGAGCCGCAGCTACTGACTGGCTGCTGTGTGCTCCTGGCACCGAGGCTCGCTCCCCCGACTCCTGAGGGGGCGGCTCTGTTTCGCAGATGGAGCAGAGGCTGGAGGGTCCGAGTGCAGGGGTCTGTCTGCCCCGTGTGTCTCTCCACCTGGGCCGGCCCGTCCGGGCTGGGTGGTAGCCCAGTGCCCAGCCAGGACACCCGAGAGTCTCCACGTCTGATTTCATTCAGAAGCTGGCTCGGGACAGAGGAGGCCGGGCAGCCACCCAGTGTGACCTTTCATCTCGAGGCCCCTTGGCTCAGGGCCTCTCCCCAGACTCCACCAGATGAAGAGCAATTGAGTCAGGGCTGCAGTGTCAGCCCAGGACCAGCCCAGGAGGGTGGCCGAGGGCCTCTGCCCAGCCAGAGCTGGGAGCCCGTCCTTCCTCATGTCTGGCCGCCGGGTAGGGGGCAGAATGTCCCGGTGCTCAGCAGATGCTGCCCTCAGCGAGTAGGGCCTGGGGCAAACCCGTGGCCTCTGCTGAAGGATGGGCTGCCGGGGCCTCTGGGCGGCGATGGAGTGGACACGGGCCAGGCACCAGGCCCTGCTCGCCAGCCCCCACCCCCAACCCCCACCCCCATGGGCTCCAGGCACTGAGGATGAAACCAGCTGCACCCTGGGGATGGCGCGGCTGCGCTGGGCAGTGTCTGCTTCTGGGTGCCCCGTGCTCCTGGCGTGGGCCCTGGTGGTTCCTGGCTCACACCCCCGTTGCTGCGGGCCGGACCCCTGGCTCTCCGCCATGGACAGGACTGTGTCCCCCACATTCACCCAGAGAAGCCTTGGCCCCAACAAGATGGCGTCCGGGGCGTTCGGGGCTGTTAGGTGACGTCCGGCTGCAGGCGGAGCCGGGCCGGCAGATTGGGGTCCTGAAGGAGGAGGCAGAGACACCGGAGCCCGGCCTGTGCAGGTGCCGGTGGGCAGGCCGGCAGGACCAGCGGGCGGGTGGCCGTCTGCAGGACAGAGGGGCCTCGCCAGAAGCCCACCTGGCAGCACCTGGGTCTTGGACATCCAGCCTCCGGAACTGCTGCGGCCGCCCCTCTGTGGCGTTTTGTTGGGACAGCCCAGCTGACCAGTCCACCCGCCAAATCCCACAGTGACGTGGCCCCCCTCCCTTCACTGCCGGGACTGGGCTTCGGAGGCCACCCTGGCTGGCTGTGTGGCCTCGGACAGGTCCCTTTCGCTGTCTGTGAGATGGGGACAGTGCACCGAGTGGTGTCTATGCACCCCCCACACGGGAGACTTGCTGGCGTCTCGTGGGCGCGGCCACCGAGCGGGCTGCAGGGCTCAGTCTTGGTGAGGGGGCAGCTGCTCTTCCGCCTTCTCCCACTGCCGTGGTCCACACCTGTGCCGGGGGTCCCGGTGGGACCTTCGGGGGGCGCCCTGTTGGCTCAGATGAAGGCTGTCCTGGGTGACCGCTGTCCCCTAGGCAGCTGCCCCGGTGGGGGCGGAAAAGACAACCCCCCGCCTTCCGCCAGCCCCGGCGACATGGGCCGCTGCCCTCTGCGTCGTGGGGACGCGGGGCTCGGCCCCCGGGGAGTGCAGGTGTTCCTCTGAGCTTCAAGCTCCGTCAGGAGTCGGGGGGCATGGCCTGGTGCTCGGCCCTCCTCGGGCCCCGGCCTCTCCGTCTGCACAGCGGGGAGGCAGCTCAGCGGCTGTCAGTCCCTCGTGGCTCCAGCTCCTGGGCTCAGAGGAGCCACCTCTGACCCCACAGCTCCAGCCCAGGGCGGGGCAAGGCCGCGGGAACGTGAGGGGACGTGAGGGCGCAGATGGAGCGGCTGCTCTGGGTGCGGAGCGGAGCTGCCTGGGACCCTCGCTCGGGTGCCGGGGCCCCACAGTGAAAACCACACCCTCTCCTACACTGAGGCTCCCGAGGCTGCCCCCCTGTAGCGGATGGCTCGGGGGGTGTTCCGAGGGACCCCACACTGAGACAGCTCTGAGGAGGGCAGATCAGAGTCAGGCCCCAGGGCTGCCTCTGTTCCTCGTCTCGCAGCCCACGGCAGACATGAGCTGAGCTGTGGTGGGCCTTGCGCACCCCGGTCTCTGTGGGGGTCTCTGTGGGTCACAGCAGGGAGCTGCTGGGCCAGGGTTGGGGGGCGTGCCCTCTGCAGGTCAGACAGATGCCAACGGATGGATGGACGGACAAACGCAGGCTCCTGCAATGGGACCAGTGTGGGTGTGTGTGCCGGCCCCCCACCCCCCGTGGAGAGTGCCAGGCACACCCGGATGGAGGCAGCTGCTGCCACACTGGGGCTCCCCAGCGCTGGGCAGGGCCACGCACACCACGGCCCCGGGGGCTCCGGAGCTGCTGCCAGCTGGAAACGCTCAGCGAAGAGGCCGGGCGGCTCCCGATGCCTGCCACTGCGGGGCTTCCGTCCAGCTGGGGCTGCAGGGGGGAGAGGCCGGGCAGGGCCGCGCGACCCCAGAAGGAGGCGAGCGTGTGTTTGGCACGGCACCGTGGCCTGGCTGGGGCCCCCGTGCCGGCCCCAGCCCCCAGGACCCCTCCGCTCCTTCTTGTGTGTGGCGGAAGCGGCCGCAGCCAGGCTGCTCCGGGAGCCTGACAGTGATGGATGGGCCGAGGCTCCGGGTTCCTGCCGGGTGGGAGGGGGCCCACTTCCCTCCGGCCACAAGACAAGCTGGACGCGGCTCCCCGGGCCTGGAGAGGGAGTTCCGGGCAGCATCCGGGCAGGTGGCTTCTCTGCTGAATCTGGCGCTTCGGTGGCTATTTCTGCAAGTGACCCTGTGGCTCTGACCTCACCCTGGGCACTGCCCTGTCTGCTTTCCCCGGTCTCCGGCCTGAGAGGGGGCAGCTATCCTGGGAGTGGGCCCGGCTGGCTTCCTGAAGTCTCTGCCCTTCTGCAGTTTAGATTAAAAACCCCCTGGGCACTTGTGGCCGGCCCACAGGGTGCCTGGCCCCTCCCTGTTCCTCTCCAGCTGACCTTCCGTGACGATGGCGGCGGCCCTGGGCCCACTGTCCACTCTCGGGGCCGGGCCGGGACCCGCACCCAGGACCGAGCGGGTGCCGGTGCGAGGCGTCGGCCCCACCGTGGGCCTGGCCTGGCGCCCACGTGCGATCTGGGTGTGGGTGCAGTGCTGAGCGCCCGGGGCGAGCACATGTAGGGGTGCGTGTGCACGCGTGTGCGTGCGTGTGCACGAGTTTGCATGCGCGTGCATGTGTGCGCCCACCGCGTCCAGCGCCCACGGGCAGCCGGCCCCTCCTGATGCTCTTTCATCCGGGCGGGAACGTGTTTCGCCAGCCCTGACTCATTAGCCTCCCACGGCCTCAGGAGGTGACTCGGTCCGCTTTGTAGGAGGGGAAACTGAGCCACCTCACTGTTCCCAGCACTCGGCTGGGCCACCCAGCGAGCCACCCCTCCCGACTCCCCCTCAGATCCCAGGCCCCCGAGTGTGTGCAGGGGCCAGCGCAGAGGGGCCGGGCGGGCCTGGGGGGCCTGGGGGGCCTGCGGGCTGCGCCGCACTCCAGGGGCCGCCGCCCCGCTCCACGCAGCGCTGGTCTGCACCGGGCGGGCCGGCGTGGCCGTCCCTCTGGCTCGTGTGACCGAGTCCTCTCTCGATTTGCGGGAGCCCTGCAGGCAGGTTCCCCCGCCCACGGGTGAGGCGGCGGAGCTTCCGAGAAGGTCGGCTCGTGGTGCTGACATGGCGAAGCCGCGGGCGTGCCTGACCCCGAGGTGGTGCCCGCCGCCCCCACTCGCGCACCGGCCCCTCGAAGGGGCAGGTCGTTTTCGAACCGCCACCGCCGAGCTCAGGGTGTGGCTGGGACCCAGGGTGAGGACGGTGAGGGGCCCCCTGGGGAAGCCCCTCCAGCAGCTGGAAACAGCTCCCGGGCCCTGGTCTCCACCCCAGAAGCCCGGGGTTCGGAAAGTGTTCACGGAGTCGTGCGGGGGCCGCGAGCCCCCAGAGATAAGCGAGGAATGGGGCCCCCCGGGGACACGCCCGCTCTTGCCCGCCCACCCGGCTGCTTTGACAGCCCGGACGCCCCGACTTGGCTGTCCCCGCCTGTCAGTCACCCCTTTGTGAGATCACTTCCACGGCTGCCGCTGGAGGTGAAAACCTGTCTTCTGTTTGACAGGGCGGGAGGCGACAACGGCTGTGTAAACCGGGTCCTCGGCTCTGGCGGCCAGGAGGGGGCAGGGGCTGGGGTGCAAGCACAGCGCCCCCCACTCTCCTGCGGCCCGCCCGGGCGGTGGCCCCGCTGCTTCTGCCTCGGTGGGTCCACTCTCACCCCTTTGTCCCACCCTGCGCCCCAGGGTTGTGCCCCCGGCAGAGGCAGTGAGCTGTGGGCGCCTGGGGGGCACGGGGGGGCTGGTGGAGACCCGGGGAGGGCAGCAGGCTCGGTCAGAGCGAGAGGAGCAGCAACAGTGACGTGTCCTGAGTGAGGCCCTGGACGTCTTATGAGATTTGTCACCTTTCATTCTTTCAACCCCAGTAAGTAGGCGTTACTGTCACGAAGAAGACACCTCTGGCCAGTGGCTGGGGACAACCTGCCGGTGGCTCTGTGGTGGAGTGAGTTTCGGGGGCCGCTGAGCGGAAACGACGGAGCGGGGCTCCGAGCTCAGGCCCTGCTGTGCCAGGCAGCTTGTCTGTGGGTGTCCGGGCTCCGGAGCTGCTCCGGCCGCCTCCTGGCCGGACTGGCCCCAGCTTCCTGGCCGCACAGCCACGGTTCCTCAGCAGCCGGTGCCCCCGCCCCCCCACCCGTCCCTGGTGCTCCTTGCTGGCACCCCAGCACTCAGTCCGGTTGGCCCTAAGTCTCTGTCTGCCGGCCCCAGCCCCACCCCCACCCACCAGCGGCTCCAGCTCTCCTGCCTGGCTCCCCCACCCCCGCCAGAGCCAGTGGCCCCATTCAGCTCCGCAGCCCTCTGCTGCCCTTGCCCGGAGCCTTTCTTCCCGAGGGCCAGGGGACCGGCAGGGCTGCCCAGTCTGAGGGCGCGGGCGCCGGCCTCCCTCGGAGGCTCCAGTGCAGGGCCAGAGCTGTGTCTGCGGGCGTCGGGGACAGGGCCAAGGCTGTCGACCCGGACGGTCCCTTTGTCTGCGCGGCCCTGGCCCCAACAGTGTGGGCCAGCCTCCTGGCAGGAGGACGACCTGCTGGAGCCGGAGGAGCCTCCCTGTGGTCACTGGCACACCCCCCAACAGGCCCACAGGGCGTTTGCTGACCCCAGCAAGCAGGGCCCCTGGAGAGCCAGGGCGTGAGGTCGGAAGTTTTAAGGGAGTCAAACACCGTGAAGGGAACTCCCTTTCCTCCCGTGAGCCGAGGGAGCTCGGGGAGCTGGCGTTGCTGTGTCCTCTCCCGTGTCCTTCCGTGAGGTCTCGCGTCAGCTGTCAGGACAGCGTGGCACCCACTCAGCCTGGCCACTCGCCGGGGTGGCTCTGAGGCCCCGGAGCCCGAGCCAGAGCCGGCTCTCGAGCCCGAGCACGTGGGCCCGTGGACAACCGATGCCACAGCCAGCCCAGTCCTGTCTCCACTTCTCCTCGCCTGTGAGAGATCGCTGCTGGCTCAGTGCCGCCCGGTTCCCTCCAGAGACCTCGGGCGTGCCTCAGTTTACCTTTTAGCAACTGTACCCTGGTCGGGAGAGGCAGCCTTCCCGTGGGCAGACCTGACTCGCTTGCTCGCGCGGGCGCGGGCACTGAGGGGAGGGGCCCTGGAGACACCCCCGAGGCAGAGGCCTGGATGCCGCTGCAGAGCCACGGGGGCGCAGCACCGAGAAGAGAGGCGAGACGCACAGACGGGCGCCCGAGGCAGGCAGCCACCCAGCGGGTCGCGTGGCCGCGCAGAGCAGGCGGGAAGGGAGGAGCTGCAGCACCTGACACGCTCGTGTTTGACCTGCCACGTGCTGGGAAGTTCACACGACGTGTGCCCAGCGGTGACTGCGTGGCCTTTGCCGGTCACAGCCCGCTGCGGGCCCTGGTCCAGCGTGGGTGCGTGGGCAGGTCGGGGCAGCGCCAGCCTCGGGATGTGCGGCCTGACGCCCACGCCCGCTCCCGGCACTCCCTGAACACCCCCGCCACCCGAGGGTGTCGGCCAGGGTGCTGTCGCCGTGGGCGCCCAGCGTGGGCCCTGAAACGGGCTGTCGTGGCTGGGAGAGAGCGCGTGGAGGGCGCTCCGGGCGCCCCAGAATTCTGACGGGGAAGCTGACGTCCCGGCCACCGGAGGTGCGTCGGGCGGGAGGACAGACCGGTTTCCTGATTTCACTGGGGTTCAGTCGCCCTCGCTCCGGGCCGTGCGCCCCTAGGGGCACACGGGGAGGGCGGGCTCAGCGGAAGTTGCCTGGGTCCCGGGTGAGCAGGGAGACAAGGAGTCCCCGTGTGGGCATCGGGTCCTCGCGGACGGAGTCCAGGCTGCGGGCGGGCGGTGTGGGGTTTGGACTCCACGCTGAGGCCGAGCAGAGCCGCTCCCTGGTGGGAGAGGGGGCGGGCAGTCGGGGGAGCACTGAGGCCGTGCCTGCAGCCTGTAGCCGTGCACACCTCCCCGCGCCGCCCGGCCTCTTCTGCTCGGGAGAGCTCGCTCGGTGAGCGGCTGCCCGCGGCCTGTGCCCCGGTCTCGGCTCTGGGCCGGAGCTCTGCGGAGGCCCCGAGGCTGCTGCGTCTGGATGGGCCCCGTGGAGGAAGGCGGATGCTCGGGGAGTCGTTGCCTCACATGGAAAACATGTGACGGGCCCCGGCTGGTGTGGCTCAGTGGACCCAGCGCCGGCCTGCGAACCAAAGGGCCGCCGGTTCGATTCCCAGTCAGGGCACAGGCTGGGCTGCAGGCCAGGCCCCTGGTTGGGGGTGCGAGAGAGGCAACCAATCGACTTTCTCTCTTTCTCCCTTCCCCCTCTCTCTAAAAATAAATAAAGTCTTTTTTAAAAAAACACACGCAGGATGGTCTAGGAAGCAGCAGAGAGGCCTGCGCACCACGGCTGGGAACCCGCCCGCTGCTGGCGCCCACCCGCCTGCGGTTGAGGACAGCAGGGCCTGGTCCTGCTTCGGGTCCTCGAGCGCCACTGTGCCGCCTCCACGGTGGAGGGGTGGGCGGGTGCTCGGGGGACCCGCGCAGAGCCTCTCGAAAGGCTCCGGACAAAACAGGGGAAGGAAACTGAGCTTTAACGCCCAGACGTGGTCCGGAGGGAGTTCCTCGGCTGCTCTGCACCCCCACGGCGGCCGCCGGCCACGTGTGGCTCCTGAGCTCTCCCACGGCGGCCAGTGTGACCGGGGCACTCGCGCATTTCAGGTGACTTTAACCGACCTCGATGTGCACGTGAGTGGCCACGGCGGCCAGCAGCAGCCGCGTTGGCCGGCAGCAGGCCGGGGTGATGACGATGTTCCTGGGGGTGGGTGGGGTGGGTGAGAGGCCTGGACTCAGGGTGACGACGGGGGGCAGGAGGAGCGAGCACGGCGGTGTGGACGGGAACCGATGTGGTGGGTAGAGGGCGCCGACGAGATGTTGAGCAGCCCAGTGTGGTGGACGGTGGGAGGGTCTCGCCCGAGGGTCACTCTCAGGGACGGTCTGGCTCCGGACGAGGTGCCGGCCATGTGGGGGCTCGATGGGCAGACAGGCCAGGCCCGGCAGGACGCCGTGGCGAAGGCCAGGGTGCGGTCAGTGCCGTGGGGTCGGCCCGGGCAGCAGCGGGAGGCTCTGCGGTGTCCGGGTGGCGGGTGCGGCCCGCACACTCCCTTCCAGGCCCCGGACAGGCTGTGCCTTCCCTGCCTGCCTTCGTGGGGTCGGCTTTGAGCGAGTGGGGCCGGCTGCCTCTTCACGCACGCCCGCACCGCGTGGCCCCTTCGGGGAATGGCCTCTCCTTGCCCTTTGGGGGTGCGTGACTCACACTTTAGGAAATGCTGCCCGAGCCCCCTGCCCCGCCCCTGCGCGGGCGGGCCGGGCTGAATGGGCCCTTGTTGCTGAGAGCGGGCACAGGTTGAAAGGGGTTTGTGGAGCGAGGCTGGGCCGCTGCCCGCGGAGGGCGGTGCCGGGGGCACCGAGTCATGGGCGGGGCAGGGAGGGGGTGCGGGCCGCTCGCCCCGCGTCTCCGGGCGGGCTGCCTCTCAGGGAGATCCCATCCACCCCGTGGGGATCCAGGCTCCGAGTAGGACCCCAGGGGGGCGTCACAGCCGTCGTGAGGTTCTCCGGGGCCCACGCTCAGCCACGCTCCCCTGCCAGCCAGCCACCCACCACGGGACAGCTCCCTGCTCCCGTGGGGGGCGGGGCGGACTCTCCACCCCCAGAGGGTCCCACGCAGAGAAGGACCTCCTCTGCTTCCCGCTCCTCCCGGCAGCCCAGCGTCTGCGTTCGGACGGCACGGCCCCGGGTGGGAACGGGTGGGCCCTGCGATTGCGTCCTGTTGACAGATGTGCTGACAGGCCCCTCAGGCTCCCCTGGGGGGGGCGGGCTCTGGCGGTCCTGTGCTGCCCCTGCTCCTGTGCACAGGCCTCCCGCTGCCCCGGAACTCGCATCCTGCACTGTGCTGGCGGGAGGCCAGTCCAGGCCCCCAGGTGGGGCAGAGCCCTGGGGGACACGGCGCCCAGGTGTGCCCCTGGGAACCACCCTGGAGACAGGCAGGGGCCGATTTCCGGAGGGCCAGGCAGAGTCCACAGCAGACTTGTCAGCAGGCAATTTCATTGAACAGTAATCGTGTGGTTGGTCCTCCTCCCACACCCAACACTCCGTGGCTGTGGCGGGGTCTCTGAGCCTCAGTGTCCCCGAGGAGGTTCTGTCTTCTCCACATTCCAGGGTCTCTGATCTCGGACACTTGCTCTGTGGCAGGAGGTTTGGGCCCGGGTGCCCCATGTGTCCAGGCAGGGGGTCTCAGAAAGAGAAGAGAGAGGCCACCGTCCCTCCTTGCACGCCCCCCACCCCCACCCCACCCCAGGGTTAGGAATCTGAGTCAGACCCGCTGGGCTGACAGCGGTGATGGAGACCGGAGCAGCCACCAGCTCCGACGGGGAGCTGGGTCCGAGCCACCTCTCACCTGCATGCCCCCGCAGATCGGCCAGCCCCCAGCATGACGGCCACGGGCTGCGAGTGGTGCCAAAATGGAACCAGTGACTCGCACGCTGCCCTTCCCGGGCGGGCACTCTCGTTTTCAAAGATTTTGTTTATTTTGTTTTATTTTTAGAGGGGGAAGGAGAGAGGAACATCAGTGTGTGGTTGCCTCTCACGTGCCCCCTACTGGGGACCTGGCCTGCCACCCAGGCCTGTGCCCTGACCGGGAATCGAACCGGTGACCCTTCGTTTCACAGGACGGCGCTCAGTCCACTGAGCCACAGCAGCCGGGGCCATTTCTTGTTTGGGAAACAGCGATTGTTGAGAACTTCCGTCCTCTACGTTAGCATGTAATGGGATTCTTATTGTTATTTACACGTCAGTGAGCGTGAAGACAGGTCTCCGTTTTCATTCCTGCCACAGACAGTAATGGAACAGAACCCACAAGAGCTGTTTGGGGTCCTCACTAGTTTTTAAGAGTTAAAGGGGTCCCGAGGCCAAACGGTCTGAGAATCATTGGTGAAGGGAGAACCCGAAACCCACACAGAGGGAGGCTGATCCCGGTGGCCACGGCCCTGCAGCCACAGGGTTCTCACGTGGCTGGATTTGGGGTCTTTTCCTGGGGACCCCACACCCCTCTTCTAGCAGAGTATTGGTTGTCCCCAAAGCGGCACAGCTTGGTCCCAGGGGTGCCGGTGGACAGCCAGGTTCCGAGGGCAGCTGGGGGTCTCCCTGCTGGGCTGGCGGACACCCCTGCTTGGAGGGGAGGAGAGGCGGTTCCTGTGACCCTGGTGGGCTGGGCCTGGCTGCAGGGGAAGGAGACAGGGACCCGGCGTGCCCCTCCCGCCACACGCCACCCCACTGAGGGGCCCCGCCCGAGGGAGGTGCACTCCCCAGAGAAGCGGGGCCCTGGCCGCGGAAGTGGCTCCCCCGCCCGGGCCAGGAGCCTGGTGGAGAGCCCGCCCGTTCACTCCTGGCTGCCCCTCAGGCCTGGACTCGGCTCTGCAGAGGGGCAGGGTTCCAGGCGGCGGGAGCCAAGGGCTCCCTGGACAGACCGGCGTTGCCTCGGGCCAGTTGGGATGGGATTCCAGCAAAACACCCAGCGCTCCAAGCTGCTGGGGTGGGTGACCCCTCGACCTCCCGGGGCCACGGGTGGGCAGGAGACACCAGCAAAGCCCCCCCGCCAAGAGCGGGGGTGGCCGAGGGGCAGAGAGGCCCACTGCCCAGGGTCACAGAGAGGCTGCCCCAGAGTGGGGGGTGGAGCTGGGGGGGGCCTCACCTCCGAGACAGGTGTAAAACCGAGTGTCCAGCCCTCAGCAGCGCGACCACGAGCACCAGCACACGCGGCACCTGCCACCATGAGCAGCACTTCAGAGCGGGGGGCGGGGGGAGGGCCGGGGGGCCACACTGGAAGGAGAGAGTTGTCTTGGGCCTCGCATTAAATACGTAAACACTGATGAAAACAGATGAGCAACAAAAAGGCTTTACCCAAATTTACGATTTTGTGTTGGGCCGCATTCATAGCCACCTGGACCACACGTGGCCCGCTGGCCACGGTCTGGAAACCACTGCGTTGAAGAAAAGGAGCCGGCCCTGGCTGGTGTGGCTCAGCGACTGAGCGTCAGCTCGGGAACTAAAAGGTCGCCGGATCCACTTCTGGTCGGGGCACAGGCCTGAGTTGCAGGCCAGGTCCCCAGTTGGGGGCGTGTGAGAGGCAACCATTTAATGTTTCTCTCCCTTTCTTTCTGCCTCCCTTCCCCTCTCTCTAAAAATAAAACAAAATCTCTAAAAAAGAAGAAGAATAACTATATTGTCAAAAATATCATGAGAATAACATTGTTTTATGATTTTGCAAGTTTCCTTAGTGTTTGGGCTTTAAGGGAACACAGCTGGGCTCTCACGTCTGCATTTGCATTTAATTCTACACGTGGGCCCGAGAAAACCGTGCCGGGCGCTCCGAGCGCACGGACTCGGGCAGGTAGCACCCGAGGGCCACTCCCCAGGAGACGCTGGCCCCCGAGGGTCTCACGTGCCCCGGGGCCCGGACCCGCCTTGAGAGCTGCCACTGCAAAGTGCTGATGTGCAGCCGAGAAGCGGGAAGGGGAGCTCCCGCACAGCAGGAGACAGGAAGCAGTGGCCCGCCGCCTGCACCCGGCCGTGGTCGCAGCAAACGCACGGGGACCCGGCCCCCCGGCCTGCCGGTCTCCGGGCCCCAGGAGGCGCCGTCTCCCGCCAAAGCCCTCGCTTCCGACGTTTGCCGGGCCCGGTGCTGGCCTTGGGGGCCCGAGACAGTTCCAACGTGGCGTCCACTCTCCCCAGCTC